>PVHX01004932.1:0-74933 GCA_004024805.1 Geosciurus inauris | reverse complement strand
CAACTTGACTATCATGGACCTGGGAGCAGTTTTCTATTTATCCTGTTTGGGACTCACTAAGCTTCTTAATATATAAATTGTGTCTTTTGCAAGCTTGGGAAGTTCTTGGCTATCAGTTTACCCATTCTTTCTCATACTCTGGTTATATGTATGTGACTTTTTAATACTGTTCTATAGACCACTGAGGTGCTTTTCTTTTTCAAGTCTTTTTTCCCCTTAGGACCAGATAATATCTATTTATTTATTTGCAAATTCAGTAAATCTCCCTACTGTAATTTCCAATCTGCTGCTAATGCCAACCAGAGAATTTTCTACTTTAGGTACTGTATTTTTCTAGTTCTGGATTTTCCATTTGGCCTTTTACACACAGACACACAGACACACACACACACACACATTTTAGTAGTAGATGAACACATATTTTATGTGGTGCTGAGGATCAAACCCAGTGCCTCACATGAGTGAAGCAAGTACTCTACCACTGAGCCCCAGCCCCATCTGGCCTTTTCAATAGTCGCATTTCTCTGCTGAGATTTCCCATCTCATTATGAGCTTTTTTTTTTTTTTGAATATTCAATTCTTGTCTGCTAATGTCAACAATTGGGTTGCTTTGCGGCTGATCTCCACATGACATAACCAAGTCCCTAGACTGGGTGGCTTAAGCAACAGAAACTTATTTCTTGTAGTTGTGGGGACTGAAGTCTGAGATCAGGGTACTGCCATGGGCAGCTTCTCACAAAGACCTCTACCTGGCTTGCAGACGGCCTTTCCTCAGGGTGCTCTTGGAGACACGGGAAATCTTTCTTATGTCTCTTCTTATGCCAATTCTAAGGGCTCCATCCTTACAGCCTCACCGAGCCCTAGTCACCTCTCAAAGGGTTCATCTCCAAACACCATCATGTTGGGATGCAGGGCTTCAGTACGTGATTTTGGGAGACAAACACTTGGTCCCTAAGTCCCCACTGATTGTCTTACTACACCTGCAGGGCCTCCCAGCAGTGTGAGTTCTCTGGTGGCTATTGAGACCTATTTCCCACCAAAAGCTTGTCACAATCCAGATACTTAAATGGTTTCTGTGTGTGAGTGCTTCAGTGCCTTAGGAGTTTAGTTCCTGGACTAAAGCATTTGTCACGCTACACAGATACAGGTTCTCTCTCTGCATGACGTCACTAGTGGACAAGGAGAGCAGGGCTCTGACCAAAATTCTTGCCACAAACGTCACATGTATCGAGCTCTTCTCACATTTGCTGCCTCTATTGAGGTTTCCCATATTGTGGATCCTCTGGTGGGAAACAAGCGTGAGCTCTTGGAAGGCTCCTTCCCTGTGTGGCACTCTCACACACAAGAGCCACGCTTCAGACGCGTCATGTTCAAGGCCCTGTCTGATGCACATGAATAAGACTCCTCACTCTCTGAGGGCACCTTGGATATGCTTTCCTTCACTGCTCCTCTGAGGTGTATGTTTTCTATGGCTCTCTCCTGCGGGGTTTTCCACTGGTGGTCTTGTCCCATCGTTGCCTTGGAAGTTGTCATCTTGACAAGAACTTGGAAAGTACACCTGTCTCATGCCTTTCAGTCTCAAGCAGTTCACCTTTGCAAATTTCCAGCAGCATACACATGAATTCCTTACTTGGTATTTTCAAACCACAAGAAAGCCTCAAGTTTGGCTTCCTTTTGGCTCCAAAAGGTCTCTAGATCAGGTTTATTCACAACACCCAATTCTCCCCTCTCCTGCCTGTTGCTGTCCCTGGGCTGCGAAGGGCATTTCCAGGGGCCCTCCGGTTTACTATGGCCCCAGGCTCCATAGTGGGACCCATGGGCCACTTCCTCCACTTCTGGAAGGAGGGAGAATAGCCTGGGAGGCTGCACTGAGCTGGGGGCCACTCCTACTGCACTGTTCCATGAGGGCCGCACCTCATTTTGTTTTTTTTTTTTAATATTTATTTTTTAGTTGTAGGTGGACACAATAGCTTTATTTTATTTTATGTGGTGCTGAGGATCAAACCCAGTGCCTCCCGCGTGCTAGGCGAGCACGCTACCACTGCGCCATAACCCCAGCCCTGGCCGCACCTCATTTGATATTACATATTTTAGTTTTTAGAAATGGAAACTTAATTTTAGACACTTCAATGCATGCAAAGCATTTATTTATTTATTTATTTATTTTTGGTACTGGGGATTGAACTCAACCACTGAGCCACATCCCCAGCCCTATTTTGTGTTTTATGTAGAGACAGGGTCTCACTGAGTTGCTTAGCGCCTCGCCCTTGCTGAAGCTGGCTTTGAACTCATGATTCTCCTGTATCAGCCTCCCTAAGTGCTGGGGTTATAGGCGTGTGCCACCGCGCCTGGCTCTCATTTTCTTTATCTGTTCATCCACTCATGAACACTTACGCTGGTTCCATAATGTGGCTATTGTCTTTTGACTACATATTTATGTTGTTTAAAGCCACAGAAAATCACACAGGTCCAGATTTTTTTTTTGGTACTGAGGATTGAACCCAGGGGCATTCAACCACTGAACCACATTCCAAGCCCTTTTTATCTTTTATTTTAAGACAGTGTCGCTACGTTGCTGAGGCTGGTTTTGAACCTGCAGTCCTCTTGCCTCAGCCTCCTGAGCTGCTAGGATTACAGGTATGTGCCAATGCACCTGGACCATATCATTTTTAATATTCTTACCAGACCTATTACAATTCCAACTGTTTCTCATGTTTATCATTACAACAGATTACAGTAGTCCAAATATATGAATTATAACCAGAACATTTAGCATTTTAAAGTTGGTAATATGCTAATTCAAATACTAATCAAAAAGTCAACTTGTAACACTTTTAATTTGGGGGAAGGAAAGTTTTTGCAAAAGTTAGTTTTTTTGCTATTTATCTTTTTGAATCAGGTACCTGCCTCATTCTTGGTTTTTACTTTTTTTTTTTTTTTAATAGTGCTGGGACTCAAATCTAGGGCCTCATGGATATTGGCAAATGCTCTACCACTGAGCTATAACCTGCAGCCTCCTCAATTTTTGTTTTAAAAACAGATGACAGTTTCTGGAGTTGTTTGATGTTCTCAAAATTTTAAGTCCTGAACCAAATCAAGAGCTCTCTTTTGGGCTGAGGGTACAGATCAGAAGGAAAGTGCGCACTTAGCGTGTATGAGGCTCTGGGTTCAATCCTTAGCCCTACCAAAAACAAAACCAAAAGCAATCCCCTTCCTCCATGAAATGCTACCATGCAGAAAGATACTCACTTATTCAGATCAATTTCATAAGTCTGCATGCGAGGTTTATCTCCAGTTTTGTCTGGGTCCCATCGGTAGATGGCAAATTTCTTGATTCGAGGAGCTGCGGCTGCAGCTGTCTGGGCCCCTCGGCAGGCCTCAAATTTAAAATGTTCACCAAAAAAAGGGGGAAAAAGCAAGATAATTCTATTTAGCTGTCACAATAAACTACAATACTGTATCTAAAATCACAGCTTTTTTTTTGGTACTGGGGATTGAACTCAGGGGCACTCGACCACTGAGCCACATCCCCAGCCCTATTTTGTGTTTTATGTAAAGACAGGGTCTCACTGAGTTGCTTAGCACCTCGCCTTTGCTGAGGCTGGCTTTGAACTCACGATTCTCCTGTCTCAGCTTTCCAAAGTGCTGCATCACTGTGCCTGTCTACACAGCCTTCTTGAGAAAGGCACAGTCATCCAATATACAAAGCACCTATGATATGCCATGCATGGGACTAGGGGCTGGTGACAGAGCACTTATTAAAACAGAGAAAACCACTGGGTGTGCTGATGCCTATCTGTGATCCTAGCTACTTGGGAGACAGAGGCAGGAGGATTAAAAGTCCAGGCCAGCCTGGGCAACTTCATGAGAACCTGTCTCAACATTTTTTTTAGTTGTAGATGGGCACAATAGCTTTATTTATTTATTTTTATGTGGTGCTGAGGCTCAAACCCAGTGCCTCACATGTGCGAGGCAAGTCCTCCACCACTGAGCTACACCCCAGCCCGTCTCAACATTTTTAACAAAGAGCTGGGGATGTAACTCTGAGGCAGAATACTCCTGGATTCTATCCTTGTACTTTCAAAAAACAAACAAACAAAACCCAAACACCGTCATCTTCATAGAACTCTGGCACTGCAGTGAATAGGTGTGAAATGAAATATTCACAGTAAAGTGTGAAGCATGATCCTGATGGGGAAAGTGCGAAAGTACGGGAAGCCCTGTGAATACAGGAGGGACTTAAACCAAGTACCCAGGTCAGAAAAGCCTCTTTAAATAATGGTTAAGCAGAGACAGGATTAGGAGAAAGGAGTGTTCCAGCTGAGGGAACAGCACACCTGAAGGCCTGCAGTGGAGAGTACGGTGCAGGTGTGAGGAGCAGAAGGCAGGTGGCTTGAGGAAGGACAGGGAGTGGCAGATGTGAGAACGAAAAACTTTTTTTTTTGGTACCAGGGATTGAATCCAGGGGCACTAAACCACCGAGCCACATCTCCAGCCCCTTTTTATTTTGAGACAAGGTCTTGCTAAGTTGCTGAGGCTGGCTTTGAACTTTGATCCTCCTGCCTCAGCCTCCCCAGCCACTGGGATCATAGGCGTGCACCACTGCACCCAGCCTTAAGTTGAATTTTCATTTTTATCCTAAGAGCAGTGAAAAGCCAGCAAAACTTTTTAATCAAGGCAGTGACACACAAACTTTTTTTTTTTTTTTTTTAAAGATATCAGTGGTTATAAAAGCAGAATTTGTCAGATTAGACCTGGAGAAGCTAGTGAGAAAGTTATTGTAGTTATCAAGACAAGATGCTGGTGTTTTAAAACTAGGGGAGAAAACAAGGTAAAGAATACTGTGTCCGAACACAAGGTAAGTTTACGGTACTAACAAACAGCTGGTTTCTGCTATGAGGATTCCAGTACATCTCCCCAGAATGGGCAGCCTCTGCCAGTAGGTTTCACACAGTAGGTCAAGGCACACTGGAGCCACCTCGGGGGCTGCTGCTAAGTAGGTGGGCCTCTGACCCCCTGCCCTCCTTCAACTCCAACAGCTTCCCAATAGAACAGGTTTGCAAAAAGGGTGCCGTCTACCTTCAGGGCACGGTAAGAAGACACCTTCTATGAACTAGAGAGCAGACAGGGCTCTGCAGAGCCTTGGCCTCAGACTTCCTAGCCTCCAGAGCTGTGACCAACACATTTCTGCTGTTTATAAGCTGAAAAAGCCAAAACCAAACCCCCCAAAACAGGGTGCTGTTGGGCTGGGCGTGTAGAGCTCAGTGTAGAGCCCTGTCTAAGGTATACAAGGCCCTGGGTTCCATTCCCAGCACCGCAAAACAAAAATAAAAGGTTTTATACTGAAATCATCCTCATTTTAAAAAACCACTAATTATCATCATCATCATCATATTTTGGTACTGGGGACTGAACTCAGGGGCACCTGACCACTAAGCCACATCCCCAGCCCTATTTTGTGTTTTATGTAGAGACAGGGTCTCACTGAGTTGGTTAGCATCTCGTCGGTGCTGAGGCTGGCTTTGATCTTGTGATCCTCCTGTCTCAGCCTCCCAAAGTGCTGGGATTACAGGCGTGCGCCACTGTGCCTGGCTAAAAAAGCCATCAATTATTATTGCCAGACAGTGTACTAAATCATTTATATAAACTATTCCACTGAAATCCCCCTTTTCTTTCTTTTGCAATGGGGCTTCCCTATGCTGCCCAGGCTGACCTTGAGACTGTGACTCTCCCACCTCAGTCTCCTAAGCAACAGGGTGTGCAGGTGCACCACCGCACCACACGTGGTCAAATCCTTTTTTCCCATCAGTACTGACTGAACCTAGGGCCTTGCTCATGCTAAATAAGGACTTTACCACTGAGCTACATCCCCCAGCCCTTTTTATTTCTAAATTGTCCAGATAGGCTTGAACTTGGGATCCTCCTGTCTCAATCTCCTGAGCAGGTGGGATAAGTGCACATCACCGTGCCTTGGCTTTGAATCCTCATTTTATTTCTCTCTTTTTTTGTAGTGGGGATTGAACCCAGATGTGCTTTACCACTGAGCCACATCCCCACCCCATTTTATTTTGAGTCAGGGTTTCACTAAATTGCTTAGGGCCTCTCTAAGTTGTTGAGGCTGGCCTTGAACTTGTGATCTTCTTGCCTCAGTCTCCTGAGTTGCCGGGATCACAGGTGTGTGCCAACATGCCCTGCTTGAATCCTCCTTTTAAAGATGAAGCAAATGGGGGCTGGGATTGTAGCTCAGTTGTGGAGCGCTTGCCTCGCATGCGTAAGTCACTGGGTTCAACCCTCAGCACCACATAAAAAATAAAGATTAAAAAAAAGATGAAGCAAATGAAGTACAGAGGTCAAGTGATGGGACCTGACAGAGCTGTTGAGTGAGGAGCCTGACTCTAGAGGCCATTTCCACACACTGTGCTACCCTGTTCACTTTGGGTAAATAAGTACTCTTCTTGGTACTGTCCTCTCATGTCCTAAACTCCTTCAGGGCATAAAACCACTTATATTTTAGATCTCCCAGCATACCTTGTCTAGGCCTTTGCACACAGCACTTCAATCCCATGGTTAAGATTGATGAAAAGAGCAAAAGCTCAGCATTAGATCATCAAAAAACATGGGTAATGTAAATGTATCTTATTTAAATGCACAGGTTGCTGAAAAATGCAAACTGCACGAAGCTGGCAAATGAAAGGAAACACCCCTCTCTTATGGGACGCACTTCCTCATGATGCTAACTCAGTAGCTAAGCACTGAAATGTGGCTCAGTAGAGCACTTGCCCAGCATGTCCCCAGTCTACAGTCCTTGAAACTCTCCCATTTAAGCAGATGAAACAAGGCAGAGCTATATTAAGTTTTGCTGAGTTTCTGCTATGGGGATGGGGAGGGGAGGATCTTGTCAGTTCCACTAACAATTATAAACTGAATCCTAAATTTGTTTTTTAAAAAATGCACACTATACTTCAGGCCAGCTAATTCTTTTTTTTTTTTTTTTTAATTTTTTTTAGTTATACATGAACACAGTGTCTTTATTTTGTTTACTTATTTTTATGTGGTGCTAAGGATCGAACCCAGTGCCTCACACGTGCGAGACAAATGCTCTGCCACTGAGCCACAATCTCAACCTCCAGCTAATTCTTTTATAAACTGTCAAAGCAGAAATTCCAAAGGTTAACTTACTACAAAAAATAAAATATTTGCTGGTAAAGAGTGCCTCCAATTAATTAAAGTTAATTTGAGAGCATGAATTTTAGCTTTCAATATTTCAGAAGAAAAAGTATGAAGAAAAAGAAAAGTGAAGTGAAAGCTAGGTTTTAGCTTATGACTAAACTGGTTAATTCATTAACAAAAGGGAAGTTGTTTTCTCTAGAAAGGTACATTTTTCACTAGGAATCCCATTAATAAGACATGAATATTTGACTAATGCCACCTTGTGGTATCTAACAGGAAGTAAAAAGAGAAAAGAACAAAATACTAGCTCCAGCCAACTTTTTTTTTCCCTCGTAGTACTGGGGATTGAACCAGGGCCTCACATATTGCTAGGCAAGGATGCTTCCACTGGACTGCATCCCAGCCCCCCAAGCCAACTCTGCTTAATTGCCCCTAGCCTTTTGCTTTTGTTAAGATTTACTAAGGCTGGGCTGGGATTGTGGCTCAGTGGTAGAGCGCTTGCCTCGCAGGTGGAAGGCACTGGGTTCGATCCTCAGCACCACATATAAAAAAATGAATAAATAAAGGTCAATCAACAACTAAAAAAAAAATAATAATAAAAAAAAAGATTTACTAAGGCTTAATTATTAATTATGCCTTAGTAAATTTTGAGTGTATAATCTGATGAGTTTTGACAAAGTAACAACTAACGAATCAGAAATCGCAGGGTGTGGTATCGCACTTCTGTAATCTCAGTGATGCAGGAGTCTGAGGTAGGAAGATCTCAAGTTCAAAGCCAGCTTCAGCAACTTGTCAAAGCCTTAGGTAACTTAGGGAGACCCTGTCTCAAAATAAAAAATTAAAAAGGCTGGGGATGTGGCTCAGTGTTTAAGTACCCCTGGATTCAATTCCTGGTTCCAATAAATAATAAATAGATAAGTTTTGTTTTTTTTTTTAAAGCACTGGGATGCAGCTCAGTAGAGCACTTGCCTAGCATGTGGGAGGCCTTGAGTTGATCCTCAGGACCATGAAAACCCCCATAGGGATTGAACCCAGAGCCTCCCCACGTGCCACCATCAGTCAGTCAGTAAGATGCTAAGCAGCACCTGGCTCAGGCACGCTTCCATTCATTTATTTGTTCCTTATGTAATTATGAAGATTCTACTATGTTCCAGGGACTGTTCTGGTTCTTAGGGATCAAGTACAAAACAGACACACATTCCAACTTCATAGAGTTTACACAGTAATTAGGGGAGAGATGCACAAATAAAATCTATAGTACATCAGGCAGTAACAGGAGGGGGAAGACAAGGGGCACGGGGTCCTGGCTGTAATGCTACAATTCTAAATAAGGTGGCCAGCAAAGACTTCACCCAAAAGATGTACCCCAAAACATGACAGTTTAGCAAAGACCTGAAGTAAGGTGAAGAGGTGCATCAAAGACACATCTAGGGCATGAGCAAATCAGGCACAGGGGACACTTAGCACAAAGAGCCCACAGGTTGGAGGAGCACCAAGCTAGCATAGGGGGGAATGGGGTGAATGATAGGGGCAGAGACAGACGAGATCAGGCAGTTTATGGGGGCCTGTAGGGATGTTGGCTTCTATCCTGAGTAAGATGAGAAACTGTTAGAAGGTTCTGAGCAGAGGAGTGACCCTGTCAGACCTAAATTTTGGAAGGATCATTTTGGCTATTTTGAGAATTAACCACAGAGGAGCAAAGATGGTAGGAGTTGTGAAACTCAGCTAAGAGACGATGGTGGCCTAGACCAGGCGGGAGCTGTAGGGTGGTGACAAAGGATCAGTTTAAGATAGAGCTGACTGGGGCTGGGGTTGTGGCTCAGTGGTAGAGCGCTTGCCTAGCATGTGTGAGGCACTGGGTTCGATTCTCAGCACCACATATAAATACATAAAATAAAGGTCCACATACAACTAGTAAAACATTAAAAAAAAAGAGCTGACCAAATTTGTCCACAGATTGGGGGTGAGAAATAGTTTGGGGTTCAAGCAGAACAGAGCTGCCATCAGCTGCGATGTGAGGAGAAAGCAGATGTGTGTGGTAGGAAAACGGAGCAAGACTGGGAGAGGAAGTATCAGGATTCTGACTTTGGGCAAGTGAAGTTTAAGATGTTGCAACTGGAGATCTGGGCCCAGGTGTGGGCTGAAGACGTAAATTTGGGCGTTATCAGTAAACATAGACAGGTTGTATCTATAAAGCCTAACAAAGGATTTATACAGAAGAGGCCCGTGGTCAGAGGTTGGGCGATGAAGAGCCAGGCTGGGCGAGGCGATGCACGGCTGTGACCCCAGATACTTGGCAGGCTAAGGCAGGAAGATAGTAAGTTTGAGGACATTCTCAGCAATTTAGTGAGACCCAGTATAAAGAAAAGGTGGTGGTGGGTGTTTCTCAGTGGTCCTGGGTTCCATCTCCAATTCCACAAGAAGGAAAGAAAGAACAGCCAACAGAGAAAGAAGAAAACCTAGAGACTGGGAGTCAGGTGCAACAGTGTTTTGAGGAGGTGGGAATGACAATGACAAATGCTTCAGATAAAAAAGTGTAAGAACTAAGAGCTGACTACTGGATTTAACAGGGGAGGGTCACTGGTGACCTAGACACAAGTAATTCAGTGAAGGCATGACTACTATTGATTTGAGAAAAAATGGGAGGAGAATAATCTTGGAGAGCAAGTGTAAGCATCTCTCTTGAGAAATTCTCTGTAGGTCTCTCTTTTCCAGAGGCTACAGTTTGGTGGCAGAAAAAGGGCTTGGAATCCAAATATCTGGACTTGAATTCTGGTTCCGATAGTTGCTCCAGGCTGGTTCCTGGAGACACACACACACAAATGGGAAAATTGTAGCATGCTTTTTGTGCTGAGGCTAATGTGCTGACAGAGGACAAACTGATCATCGCGGGGAGGACTGCTGGAGGGGAACCTCTTAATAAATGAGAAAGGCCAGTATCTAGGCAGGTGTGCAGGGCTGGTCAGAAGAGTGCTGCTAGTTCTCCCACGTGGCAGGAAGAAAGGGAATTTGTGGGCAGAGGCAGGGAAGTGGGCCAGAGTGTGAGGCTGTCACTTTTCCAGCAATTTATACTATAAATCCACCATGGGGGAGGACTCTGAAACCATTTCTACCTTAATCCATAAGACCAGTGAAGATTCAGGGTACAGAGTATATTTCTAGGGACTCTTGGGTGAGATTAACTTTACCGTTTACAATTTAAGCATGGTAATCAACAATTGGACTGACGTGGACTGTGGAGAAGGATGAATTCTGGATCGTACTGAGGGCTGGCCGCTATTCCTCTAGGGAAGCGTCCTCAGGGAGCAGGCCTGGAGAGAGGCACAGAGCAGATAATGATGTGGAAGCAGGAGGAGGAGGCTGGGAAACGGACAGGAGGAAGGCAAGGAGGTCTGAATGTCCACATCCCACGTGGACAGTGGGGATGAGATTCCCTGATGGGTAAAAGACTGGCTAAAAGAAATAAATGGCAAAATCCCACAGAACACAGGAAATAGTTTCAAAATGCAGGAGTAGGACTGGCCCAGATGGTTCTGACTTCTGGCAACTGGCATCTGGCAAAATGGACCCTGTGTGTGCTTTATTTATACTGGGGGACAGCAAAGACTTTCCACTGAACATTCTTTTTCAAGGTAGGAAGAAGGCCGAGACAGGTAAGCTAACTCAGTGCCTAAGGGGGTATGCCCATTGCAGTGATGCACTAAGAACTTCCTTCGCAGAGCGGAAGAGGCGGGCCCTCGCATTAGGCAGACCTGGCCATAGAATGCCACAGGAGGTTCAAAATGCCAGCCCATCTCTCCCGTGGCTACAATGCCGAAGAGAAGTCTTTCACGCAATCCACAGATGGCTCCCCGCACTGAATGAAGATAAGCTTGTGTAAAACACAAGGTGCAAGCTTATTTCTGAAATGTTAGGGGCACTGGTTCAAGTCCAAGCTCTACCACCTGCTAGCTGTGTGTTCTTTAGCAAATTAACCTGATTCTACCTTCTCCTTTGTAAAGAGCAGGGTAGTATTAATATCTACCTAATAAAATAAGCGGAGGATCAAGCTTCCAGCACAGCCTAGAAATAATTTCTGTTATTCAATATTGACATTTTCAGTCTTTATATTATTCTGACTGGCAGGTAAGTACCCTAAGCCCTGCCAGTCCTGGGAGCAATGAGATGCATAGGTGGCTCTTGCCCTGCAGGAGTTCATAGTCTAGATGGAGAAATAAGGCAACACAAACAACAGTTAATATATTACAGTTAAATACAGGAGAGTTGTGGTTCAGTGGTACAGACTATGTATAAAGGAGATTCAGACCTAAATCTGTGATCCACAGGAACATATCAAGCTCATTACTGGATTCTCTTGAGGTGGCTTTTGTAGGTATAAATGTGCATTTCTACAAGGGGAGGGGCCTATTCTATTTCTGTGGCTGGGGTGGGGGGGGTGGAGTGCAAAGGCCTCACTCGAATCACAACACTGACCTATGAAACCAGCCTTTTCTACAGTTCCTGGGTGGAAGAGGAGCCTAAGCTTTAGAACTCTCACTGGCAGGGCCCTCAAAACTTAACTGCATCCTCAGCAATGACAAAAGGAACATGTAAACAAGGTCATTGTCAATCATTAGTTTAAGGCTCCTGAGGCTCTGGTAGGCATCCTCTTTCCCTAACTCTGCTTTTCAGAAAGAAATGTGAAGAGTGAACGACTTGCCCAAGTTCACACAGAGCACAGGCAATATGTACTACCTTATGCAGCCTCAGCAGGCATTTGAGATTCCCACACAATTGCAACAGGGGAAAAGGAACGATTATTTCCTTTTTTTGGTACCAGGGATTGAACTCAGGGGTACTTGAGCACTGAGCCACATCCCCAGCCCTATTTTGTGTTTTATGTAGAGACAGGGTCTCACTGAGCTGCTTCGCCATTGCTGAAGCTGGCTTTGAACTGGTGATTCTCCTGTCTCAGCCTCCCTAAGTGCTGGGATTACAGGCTTGTGCCACTGCGCCCAACTAGAAACTATTATATAAGTATAATAACTATTATACTTATTCTCATAGTGTACAAGGGTACACTATGAGCTGCTACAATCTATGCTAAGGAGTTTTTCAGGTATTATGTTAACAAACTGGCCTGGACTTACCAGTCTTGGCTGTCATATTTTTAGCAAATAAAACTGGGGCCTCAGTATTCAAATCTTTAAAAAGGAGTTGAGACCTTGTTGCATTAAGTTGTTGTACTAAGGATTGAACCCAGGGGTGCTTAACCACTGAGCCACTTCCGTAATCTTTTTTTATTTTTGTTTTGAGACAGGGTCTCACTGAATAAGTTCCAGGTTGGCCTGGAACCTGCAATCCTCTAGCCTCAGTGTTCTGAGTTGCTGAGATTACATGTGTGCCCACATCTCACCTTAAGGACTTTAAAGGTGGTACTGTGGTGTTGAGGACCCCAGAAGAGGATGCAGACGTGGAAGGGATTTGTAAATCTTTAGTTCCTTATGTAATACGTAGTGGCGATTTCCCTTCCCATTTAGAATGCAGATCAGAGGTGTGCAGTTCCACGACGACAGAAGGGGTGTGGAAAAACCTATCACTACACACATAAACAAGAACATCACCGAGCTCTTCACCTACCGTTATCTCATGCCAACTCCTCAATGCTTTAAAGAACTCAGTTCATTAAAGGGGTAACCCAGCTTTCCGACCCCAGGTGGGTGGCATTTCCCTCCACCATTCGCCGACCTTCCCCTACCCATCCCTGTCTGGTCTCTTTACCGAGTCCTCAACCTTGTACCCTTGTACCCTTGTACCCTGAAGGCCAGAAACCTTCCTCCCTGAGCTCGCTTCCCAGTTCCCATTCCTGTCACTCCGAGGTCTCTCTCTTCCATGCAGGCTGTAGCTGGTGGCACAATAAGGGCCCGGAGTCCAAATACTTGAATTTCGGTTCCAATAGTTGCCAGCTTGCCATGTGACCTTGAGCAATTCAAGTCCCTTCTTTACACTTTTTTTCTCTCCCATAGTTTTAAAAAGTCGACTCCGCCCGGACTCCGGCTGTCGGCAGGCGCAGGATAGCGGACACGGACCCGCCAGCAGAAACCCACGCCCGCGCGGGTGGGCGGAGGCCCTACCGGCTCCGGGGCCTCGCCCTGGCCGCCTCCGCCTCCCCGTGGCCCCCTCGACTCCCGGCAGCCTCGGCAGCTCTCCTGCCTCCGCACTCGCGCGGGACCCGGGCTCACCTGCAGGCACACTCCGCCGAGGGCTGCGGCCGGGAACCGGCGCCTCAAGGAGACCGCGACCACCGCCGCCATCTTGGCTCCTGACGTCAGCCCCACCCCTTCACCCCGAGGTCGCTCTCCGCTGACGTCCCGTCGAACACCGCGGCACGGAGCCGGCGTCCCCCGTGGACCCGCTAGCCGCTCGGGAGCCACCGAGTGGGAGGCGGTTTCGGTTGCCGGAGGGTGGAGAGAAGGCGGAGCAAGACGAAGTGAGCATGCGCAATATGCGCGGTAGCGGCCAGCATGGCGCATGCTCATTTGGCCCCCAGCGCCAAAGGTGACCTTCCCAGAGGAAGGGGGAGGAGTCAGAGGGAAGACGGCCTGAAGGGGGTGGAGTTTAGACCCAGAGGGGCGGAGCCATCCAATTTGAATTCTGGCCTTGGTTAAAATCCGTTCTTCCTGAAAATTTGTTAGAATTGCCACTCACCTCTGAGTGTTCAGATTTTAGCACTGAGGCTAGAGAACCCCTCAGTCCCGGGCAAATTGGGACAGTTAAGGAATGATTACAAGATGACTGGCGAAGGTGTCATTCGTTTATTCATAAATATGTATGAAGCACCTGCCATGTGGCCGGCGCCAGGCGCTCCGGGATGCTACAGCGAGTGAGCAAGCCACTCACACTGAATTCCCTCTTAATGGAAGTGACAGGCCAGAGCACACTGCGCTCTGCTCTCTAAAGTAGGGGTGCGCTCGGGGAAGAGCACCCTGTCCTAGTGGGCCAGAACCACAACCTCAAGCATGATCCACCCCCTGTCAGTCCCCACAATCCTGTGACTGAGCTGTTTTATTTTTTAAATTTCCATTTAGTCAGGGAGCTGCTGCTTCCAGCGCCCTCCCTGTGTCTTCTCAGAGCCTGACTTACTCTGGGGATCACGTGGGGTGGGCGTGGCCTCGGTGCTCAGGGCTCACTTGGTACCACAGCCATCTGTGTGGGTTGATGCCTTTCCAGGTCCTGGTGTTACCCAGGAGTGGTGTCTTTCCCTCTCTGCCTACTTTATTTGATAAAGAGAGGACACCCTCTTATAGTCTTGGGATAGCCTCTGTCTTTAGATGAAAAAGCCCTGAAAACACCGGAAGGACCAAATCTCCATAAATATATCCCATGCACATCTATAGTCTTTGGTTTCCATGCTCACAGTTCATTTAGATGCTATTGGAGAAATTAAAATGGCAAGAATTGGTGGCATGGGGCTAAATTTTTGGAGTCCTGGGCTGGAACCAGGCTGTTCTGCCCATGTGGCCTTGTTAAAGGGGTGTGCAGGGAGACATGGACCCCAGGGTCTCACCCTGAATCTTCCTCTCAAGGCTTTGTGACCTTGGACAAATCCCTCCTCATCTCTCCTTACCCGAATCATTAGGGTGTTGGGCCAGGTGATTTAAAAGTCTGTGATTTGAATGGTTGCTTTGTGGGTAACTGGTGATGCAGTTAAGATCACCCTGACCTGTCTGCAGGACAGACCCAGCACTGGAATAGGCTTCTCCAGTCTGCCTCATGGGGCTGCATTGGCCACCGAAATTGGCTGAAATCCTGGGAAGACTGTCACCTCCCTCTGCTCCTCACGAGATGAAGAAAGGATGCGCTGGGATATATTCATAGAGATTTGGTCCTTTTGGCATTTTCAGGGCTTTCCCATCTAAAGGCAGAGGCTATCCCTAGATAAACTACCCTTTCACTTTGTGCAGGTCACCTTGGAAAAACATTCTGGGCCAGCAGAAGTGAGACCTTGATTTATGGAGGGGCTCTTGGTGCCAATGGGCCCACACGCCCTGCAGTCACATCATTCCTGAGCTTCATGGGGATTTTGGGAGCTTAAAGTTATGGAGGGCTAATAAATTCCTGGGCGGCTGTACCTCCGTCCTGCACTTTGGGATTCCAGAAAGGCCCAGCTGCCAAAGCACTTAGAGGTTTTCATGACCTGCTCCTGACTTATTTTCCCAAGGTGTCCTTGGGCTGTGGTTTGTTGGTTTCATTCCTCTTGAGAGTGACTTACTGCGTTACACTAGACACCAGGCTAGATGCTTTATGTTGACACTGAACCTCATTTATTACAAATATGTCGACACAGGCTGTCTTGTCTGGTCCTCACAGCAACTATCTTGGGATGGAATAAGTTTCTCCATTTTTTTTTTTTTTTTTTTTTTTTTGGTACTGGGGATTGAACTCAGGGGCACTGGACCACTGAGCCACATCCCCAGCCCTATTTTTGTATTTTATGTAGAGACAGGGTCTCACTGAGTTGCTTAGCGCCTCGCCATTGCTGAGGCTGGCTTTGAACTCGCGATTCTCCTGTCTCAGCCTCCCTAAGTGCTGGGATTACAGGCTTGAGCCACCGCGCCCGGCTTAAGTTTCTCCATTTTATAGACTTTTTTTTTTTTTTGGCACTGCAGATTAAACCCACTGAGCCACGTCCCCAGCCTTTTTTCGTATTTTATCTAGAGACAAGATCTCACTGAGTTGCTTAGGGCCTTGCTAAATTGCTGAGGCTAGCCTTGAACTTGTGATCCTCCTGCCTCAGCCTCCCAAGCCACCGGGATGACAGGCATTCACCATTGTGTGTGGCTTACAGACTCTCTTATAGGAGAGAAACTGAGCAATTTTGGGTGAGAATTATGCTTTAGAAGTTCTTTCTTCCCCCAGGGCTGGAAATCAAGTCCAGAATTAAAAATAAAACCAAAAAACATGTTGTATCAATTGTCTTTTGTATAATTAACTATATTCTAGTATAATTTAGGACAACCTAAAGGATTTTCCTCCAGCTGGAGGGCTAAGGAGAGTTAGATTTAGGGGGAAATATCAGATGATTTTATTGCCTGGGAGATTTATTCATCCTGAGACAAACCCGCTTTACTCCCTGTGGTGGACTCTGGAGCCTTCTCATTCATAATTTAGGATGTCATTTGCCTTTATACACCAGCCACTGCCTTCTTCCATCTCTCTGGCTGATCTTCACCTTTTACCCAGCTGTCCCCTGGGCATCGCTATCGGGGTGTCTCATGGCCCTTCAAACTCCACCTGTCCTGTGCGTCCCACCTGAAGAGTTTACTTTCCTACTCTTCTCGGCACTGCCACCTGCCCACTCTCCAAACTAGAAGCCGTCTTGATTCCTATCTCCCCGCATATCCTACCAACCCCCAACTGCCACCGTGTCCTCGGGGCCTCCAGGCACCCAAGGGCCCCTGTATGGGAGCCTGTGCTGCAATGAGACCTGCTCCGCTTCCCTCCTTGTTCCTCCACGCCCTTGCCCATCCAGTGTCTGGCATCAGAGTGTCCTGTCCCCCTCCTTCACGTGACCAATTTGTCATCTTTAAAGATTCAGCTGCAGCCGGGCGCGGTGGCTCACGCTTGTAATCCCAGCACTTAGGGAGGCTGAGACAGGAGGATCGCGAGTTCAAGGCCAGCCTCAGCAATGGCGAGGCACTAAGCAACTCAGTGAGACCCTGTCTCTATATAAAACACAAAATAGGGCTGGGGATGTGGCTCAGTGGTCGAGTGCCCCTGAGTTCAGTCCCTGGTGCCAAAAAAAAAAAAAAAAAGATTCAGCTGCAATTTTCTCGTCCCTTGGAAAATCACTCCTTGACCACCCCTGATAAGATAGCTCTGCATAGGCCATCCATGCGGTTCGGATCTGGTTGAACAAGTACCCATTCACGTGTATCTTTTCTCCCCACTGGGGGCACTTTGAGGGCTTGGCCCAGTCACACTGTTTTGTTTTCTTTGCTGAATTTATGGCTATCTGCAAGTCTGGATTTTTTTTTTTTTTTGGACAGAGGATTGAACCCAGGGGTACCCTTTTTGTTTTTATTTAGAGACAGGGTCTCACTAAGTTGCTCAGGGCCTTATTAAGTTGCTGAGGCTGGCTTTGAACTTAGGATCCTCCTGCTTCAGCCTCCGGAGTTCCTGGGATCACAGGTGTGCAGCATGACTTCCTGCTGAATTTTTTTTTTCCTCTGGTGCTAGGAATTGAATCCAGGGCCTTGCACTTGCTCAGTAAGTGTTCTACTACCAAGTTGTACCACAAACTCTTTATTTTTATTTTGAGACAAGGTTTTGCTAAGTTACTTAGGCTGGTCTTGAACTCATGGTCCTCCTGCCTCAGGCTCCTGAGCCGCTGGGATTACAGGCATGTGTCGCTGTACCCTGCTTATTCTAAATTTTATATACATATATAAACATATACACATATGTATATATATACTTGTTGATGGACTTTGTTTTATTCATTTATTTATATGCAGTGTTAAGAATCGAATCCGGTGCCTCACACATACAAGGCAAGCGCTCTACTGCTGAGCCCCAGCCCCAGCCCTTGTTCTGAATTTTTAATGAATATATTTATTATTAAAATCTCCCATGCTAGAGCAAAAACTGTTTTCTGTCTTGTTCACTGTTGTGTTCTGGAGCCTGGCTCAGAGATTGGCATGCAGCAGGTGGCCAGTAAATATTTAATACATGAACAATTAATTATTGTTTCCAAAATGCCTGACTTGGGACCTGGCACATAGTAGGTATCCAGTCAACATTGGTTGGTTGAATGAAGGCATAAAGCAGAGAAGGGGCTGACCCTGTTTCTTGTAGGAGGGGAAAGGAGAGACTGGAGGTGGGTTAGCAGAGAAGTAAAGACTCAGGTGAGGTGAGGGAGGCATTCACCAGGGGCATCAAATTTAAGAGACCCCCAAAACTTGGCAATCAAGACAAATAATATTTTAATACAGTATTAAAAAACCAAAATGCAAAAAATTTGTGGAGTAGTACAATAGCAACATTTTAAGTAAAGATGGTGTTCTTGACTGGGCGTGGTAGTGCACACCTATAATTTCAGATATTCAGTATTCAAGAGGCAGAGGCAAGAGAATCGCAAGTTCAAGGTCAATTCAGCAACTTAGCAAAACTCTGTCTCGATATAAAAAGGTCAAAAGGGCTGGGGATGTAGCTCAGTGGTAAAGTGCCCCTGGGTTCAATCTCCAGCACTGCAGAAAACAAAGCAGAACAACTGGTGTTCTCCAAGAAAATCAAGAGGACTGAGTCAGCAAGGAGATTGGGAGTTCTTTTCACCCAGGTGCAGACCACAGACTACTCTTATTTTGACTATTTTTTGAACCACTTATCCTTAGTCTTACTAACCCCTGTTTTCCTGATATTATCACCATTAAAGTGCTTTCTGAGTACATCAGGGGGGTTGGGTGCATCTTCAGGGACCAGAGCAGAAGGAAGGAAGGAGTCTGGTGGGCAGAAATGGAGGAGAAAGTGGAGGATGGTGTGATCAATCAACTTCCCCTCCCCAGCCCAGGCCTCCATCAGGCCTGGTCCTCTGACCTGCAGGCAGGGTAAGTAGGAGACCCCACAGAGATGGTGGGGCAGCAAAGGTTCCTTTTCTCCCCTCAGCTGCAGAGTGAGTCCCTTCCGTGGATCTTTGCAGGCAGGCCTGGCACTACAGTGAGATTTACAAACATCTGGGCTTTTCCAAGTCCAGCCCAGCTCTCTGGGATATTTTTCTTCTAGGGTGCAGTGTGATTAGGCATTGTGGGTGCTCCAGAGAGAAGAGATAAAAACTGTCTCCCAGAATTGGAATAGACCTAGTTGGCCAATTGAATGTTAACTGGCCACCTGGCTCAGATCTCCTCTTCCCCCACCCCAGCCACACCTGATCTTGTTCTCAAAGAAGCCCTCACCCTTCTGCTGGGTCTTGGGACGACATCTTTACTGCTGCTCATGATGCTAGTGATGGAGACGAAGGAACTATGGCTACAACTACTGATGGCATCCACATTTGGAGGGCTTACTGTGTATCAGAGCCTACACAGAATCCTTTGAGTATCTTTGGTGTCTCTAATTGTTACAATGACCCAGGAGGTAGGGATTAGGGTTCTTCATTTATAATAGAAGCAACTGAGCCTCAGAGAGGGTCGACAACTCACCCCAGGTCACACAGCCAGTAGGTCAGCATCTTCTCTGGGTTGAGGGTTGGGCTGTGGGCATGCACCAGCCAGAGGACACACAGTGTTGCAGGCATTGTGGTCCACCTGCAGGGGGTGCCCCTGTCCCACAGCACTGCCCATGGCTCCCTAGTGGCCCTTGCCAACCTGCTCTCAGAGAGGGCTTATTCAAACCCTCTTTCTTCATCCCATGCAAACCTCACCATATAATTAGAGTTCTCAAAATATTCTCTTTGAGTGGGATAGGAGCAATCATATGCTACATCTTCTCTGATTTCATGAGCAGTCTCTATGGAACTCCCGGAGCGAAAAGTCACCAGCCACCCCCACTCCAGCTGGGACTGCATTTCACACAGCTGAAGTCATCTCAGCTGCTAGGACTTAGCAAGTGGCCCAGGGCCTTCTGGGGACTGCTCTGCCACTGAGCTCCGAAGCAACACACACACACACACACTCAGAGATTAGAGATGAGTGCCTGCCAGCCTCTGCCTATGCCCACCTGCTGCAGCAGCAGCATACTCTCAAATTAGCAGTGAATTTTGGTCTCGTGGGCCTGTGTGGGCATGCACTTTGTAAACACAGTATATCACGCACAATAAAACTCCCTTTCCAGCTGAGTGTGCATTTTGAGCATCCTTCTTTTTTTCTTTTTTTCCAGATCAGCAACAGAGCCATGCGAATGAAATACAAAAAGGAATTGAGGCGCATATTCATTTGTAGTGGTCGGATGTCATGACTGAGAAACACAGAGAAGCAGAATATTAAAGGCAACTTCACCTTTTAGGGAGGCAGAGAGGTGGAATGGTTAACTGTGCAGGTCTTTGGGGTTCAAACTCTGTTATATCAGCCATTTACTCTGTGACCTTGCGTAAATAACTTAACCTCTCTATGCATTAGTTTCCTATTGTGTAAAACAGGGTAGGGAATCAGTCACCTCCTGGGGAAGAAGATTAAATGAATGAGTGCCCGTCAGGGGCTATCAGTCTTGAACTGGTGGTGGGAAACCCAGCTGCGGGAAGGAAGGAGGTCAGAGAGAACTCTGCATCATCGGGGGAACAGATTATGCCAATCAGGGTGGGAAGATTTCAGCATAAATAAGATGTCAAGGATTTCAGGCAGCTTAAACTTTGTTTAAAAATACATACGTAATTAAATTCTCACTATGTAAAATGTACAAGCAGTATAAAGTTTAAATCCCCTCCATCACCCTTCCTTCCCAGAGGCGATTGCCGTTGTCAGTTTTGTGGCCTTTCTTCCAGATCTTTCCCTTTGCATATACATACACATGTATGTTTCCATAGAAGTCCATGGCTTCGTGTGTTGTTATTCTTTCCCCCATACAAATGGCAACCTGCCACTTTTCCATCCAGTGCTGTGTCGTGGAGGTCTTCTGATGCCAATGCCCATAGACCTCTTCCATTTTATGTGCTATAAATTATTTAAGCCGGGCACGCCTGTAATCCTAGCACTTTGGGAGGCTGAGGCAGGAGGATCCCAAGTTCAGAGCCAGCCTCAGCAACAGCGAGGCTCTAAGCAACTCAGTGAGACCCTGTCTCTACATAAAACACAAAATAGGGCTGGGGATGTGGCTCTGAAAGTCCACTGAAATAATCTGACAAAGACAGATTGGAGAAAAGCACACATTTATTACGTGCAAAGACGCAATCACTCAGTGTCATTACCCACCAGCCCAACAGGATTGGGAAGCTTATACACCCCTTTTTCCATAGGGGACGGGGAGAATAGGGAGTGCAGATAATTTTTAGGGGGCTAGCAAATGAATTGTAGGGGAATTCAGTGGATTTGGAAAATACACAAAAATGGCTCAGGACAAAGTCCATCGGGCCTCCGGGACAGAGTGGTGTGTAAAGATTCTCTACGGATTAGGGGACGATGTTGTGGACCAAAAGTCTGTCCACGTCTTTCCATGACGAGTGTAGCTGCTGAAAGCCCAGGGAGGGGGCCAGAAGTCACTGCGTCACCTTTGGCAGGTAGGACTTTAGGCAGATGAGAGGACTTAGCAGAAACCTCCCATGCAGGTGGGGCAGGAAGCAAGACAGGCTTAGGGAACCTGGATTCTGAGCCGGCGTTTAAAGCCTTTTAGTTCCTTCCAGATCACATTGCTCAGCATGCCAAGATATGCCTTGTTTGGGGGTATTATTCTCCAAGCCCCAACCAGATCTTAGCCACTGTGAGGTCGCCATTTCCCAGCTGTATCACGAGCTCAGTGTCCTTTGGCATCTCCTCTCAGCGTGGCGGCCCCGCCTTCTGCCCAATCGTTCATTCTCACTTTAATTCAGCTGTCACTCATCTCAGTCCAAAGGTACACCAAGACCACCCCTGCCTGGTCACTCTCCCAGCAGGAAAGAATTGGGTGTGTATGTGTGTGTGTGCGCGCATGCTCGGACGCGGACAGGTATGTGCGCGTGTGTGATTGCACAGCTTTCTGTGCTGCATTATTCTTTCCATTCAGCAAAAATGCAATCGGGCCCCTCCTCCTCCTCCTCCATCAGTCTCCCTCTCTACTCCCTGCCATCTCGTCTCGCTGACTGGGCTGTCAGCTCCTTGAGGGATGAGATCACGTCTCATGCATGGGGTTTTCCAGGGAGAACAAACATCCTGTTTGCCCAGAACAGTTCAGGTTTCAATGGTTGTCCTGGTGGAATTATTCGTAGGGCCCCTTTCACTCTCAGAAATGCTCTGGTCTAGGTGAAAAGTTACAGGATTACTCTAGTTTTACACATAATAGCTGCTTAGCAAATGTTAAAGGAAATGGTTTGGTGGGTGGATACGTGTCATCTGCTTTTTACGACCCAGAGATGCTATCTTGCTTGAGTGGAAGACCAGCCAGGCGTGAGGTAGAGACTGTTTTGTTCTGGGCTCTCTGAGGGTCTGTAGAAATCCTACAATCTCTAGACATTTTGCTTACAGGTAACGGGATTTTCTTGTTGGTGAAATTCTAACAGGTTGCTAAAGAAGTGCTGGTGTGCAGGGCAACATTTGTGAATGCAAGAATGAGCACCTGTTGGACGTGGATAGAGATCAGACAGTGGGCTGTGGAGCCAGACCCTGAGTGTGCATCGTGGTACCATTATTTTGGGCTGTGAGACCTCCTCCCCCTGAGTCCCATTTTACTTATCTATAAAGTTGGGGAATATCCTCACAGCTTTATCTCGCAAATTAGAAGAGATGATGAATGTGAAATATTAGGTTGAACCATATGAAGTCTCTGTTGGACTATTTTGACTTCTAAAGTGTTTCTCCATATGGTTCAACCTGGCAGGTGTGTGATCAGTGTTTGAGAAATGGTTGAGTGGTGGCTCAGTGGTAGAGCGCTTGCCTAGCACTTGTGAGGCACTGCGTTTGATCCTCAGCACCACATAAAAGCAAATAAATAAAGGTATTGTGCCTATCTACAACTAAAAAATAAATTAAAAAAAGAAAGAAATGGTTGGGGCTGGGGTGTAGCTCAGTGGTAGAGCGCTTGCCTAGCATGCACAAGGCCCTGTGTTTGATCTCCAGTACTGAAAAGAAAGAAAAGAAGAAAAGAAAAGAAAGAAATGGGTGGACTGCTTTCTCTGCTTCCATCACCTGGATGAGCAGATATTTCATTCTGTCATTCAACATATTTGCTGAGCACTGCCCCTGTGCCAGGAATTGCCAGCAGGAGGAAAACAAAACATTCCTTGGAAAGGTGGACGTGTCTCTTCAACACGTGGCTAGCAGGGGACCTGGAGGGGACATGCTGGCTGAGGCTGCTGCAGAGCCATCTTGGGGTGTGACCAGGACGGTGATGGGGTGAGCCTGGGTTGTGCAGGGTGAGAACCAAGGAGGAGCCAGTGTGACCTGATCTCGGCACTTTGTCTCCACAGAAGACCCTGGTTTCTGAAAGGTTGGGGCTGAGCTGGGTATGGTGGTGTGTACCGATGTCCCGGCTACTCAGGAGGCTGAAGCAGTAGAATCTCTTGAGCTGGGGAGTTTAAGGCCAGCCTGGGCAACATGGTGAGGACTCCTTTCACAAAAGCAAACGCCAGGCTAATAGGAGCCCCGCTGGCTGCTGTGAAAAGAACCTGGGGTGACGCCCAGGTGAGAAAGCAGATTTCCCACAACAGCTAGGCTCCAGATAAGACACAGAGCAGAACTTGCTGCCTGGCACGGCCCTCTCCTAGTCTCCCAGCTGGAGGAGGGATCCCATGTGCCTCTGTTTGGTGTTTCACTGTATTTAGTTACCAGTAATTTTGCCTTTGCCCCCTTGGACCTGAGGCCTGCATGCGCTCTGCTGGGGAGACAGAACTCGCCCCCGGTGCTTTTTGTGGGTTGAGGGCACTTCCACAGGTTTTCGGCTATGCCAAGCTGTCCAGATCCCTGCTGGAATGAAGCTGGTGAAAGCAGAGGTCCTCAACTCCTCTTACCTGGGATGGCAAGACCACTTTAGGCTTTGTGGTGCAAAATCAGGTTGAACCCCAGGGACCAGAGGGGAAAGAGGGCAGAGGCAAGGAGCTTATGCTCTCTCTTTCTTTGAGGGTTTGCATATTGACAGTGGACAGAGGGGGCCTGCCCAAAGCCGTGCCCCCCCCCCTGCTGGGAGAGAGGCTGGCCTTGGGAACATGGTGGTGGCCTTCATTTAGGCAAGAGAACTTTCTAGAAGGGGAGGCTTATGCACGCCTGGACCAACAAGGGTTGATATCTATTTTACTTTCTTCTTTTTAGTATAATAATAAAGTTATATTAATTCTTTCAGCTAGACTAGATGGACTCTGGGGATTGAAAGAAGGTGCCTGTTTCCCTCATTAGGGTTCAGTCTGGCAGAGAAGTTTCTAGAACTATGCCTTCCAATATAGTAGCTACTTGTATAGCTACTTGTGGTTATTGAGCACTTAAATGTGGCTGAAGAGACATTGATATACATATAGCATGCACATCAGTTTTCAAGGATTTATTATAAAAAAAGAATATGAAACTCTCATTAAAAAATTAAAATTTTGATTATATGTCAAATGATAATAATTTGGATATGTTAGGTTCAAGAAAATATATTAATAAGCTTAATTTTATCTGATTTTAACTTTTTAAAATGTGGCTATTTTAAATGTGGGAATTTAAAGTTACATAGGTAGCTTGCATTATATTTTATTGGGAAGTGCTATTCTTTGTCTCAGAGTAATCTTTAGCAATCCTGAGGTAAGGGAGTGGCTGAAATGTGAAAATAGTACCAGGATAAATTTGTTTAACACCCCAACATCTTTTGAGGAGTTTCAGTAATGGGAGGATCAGGAAACTATTAAAGATCAACCTTGCTGTGATTTGGACCACATTAGTTGGGTATAAAAAGGCAGGAGAGGGTGGGGGGATTGAAGGAATTGGAAAATGAATACCAGACTACAATGTGATGAGGGGAATAAATTCTAGTGTTCTATAGCACAGTTGGATGGCTATAATTTATAAAAATATATCATGTATTTTATTTTTTTGTTAATTTTGGTACTGGGGATTGACCCCAGGGGCACTTTACCACTAAGATATATCCCCAGCCCTTTTTATTTATTTTTATGTTTTGGTATTGGGGATTGAACTCAGGGGTACTCAACCACTGAGCCACATCCCCAGCCCTATTTTGTATTTTTTTTATTTAGAAACAGAGTCTCACTGAGTTGCTTAGCGCCTCGTCGTTGCTGAGGCTGGATTTGAACTCGTGATTCTCCTGTCTCAGTCTCCCAAAGTGCTAGGGTTACAGGCATGTGCCACCATGCCTGGCTCCTATTTTTTATTTTGAGACAGGGTCTTGCTAAGTTGATGAGGCTGGTCTCAAACTTGTGATCCTCTTGCCTCAACCTCTGGAGCAGCTGGGATTATAGGTGTGCACCACCATGCTGGGCCATGCATTTTATAAAGAACTAAGAGTACTAAAAGAGAGAAGTTTGAAGACTTCTAATACAAAGAAACAATTGATGTTTAAGGAGATGGAAATACTAATGACCTTGATATGATCATTATACATTGTATGCATGTATCACCCTGTACTGTAAATACCCACCATTATTATGTGTTAATTTCAATAAAAGTGGGGAGGGGAGGGCTGGACCATGGGTTAAGCCTGGAAGTAAAAGAACCAGTGATTTTCTTTTTGCATTGGCCCCTAAAACAGGTGCACCAACACATCAGTCCAGAAATCCAAGACGGGCCTGAGGAGTGAGGGGGACCAGGTGTATCCCCAGGAGCTTGGGAGGAGCTTGGGAGGCCCAGCAGCCAACCAGGCTCCTTGTTAGGGTCTTGGATTTGTTCGCCCAGACCCTGTTAGATTGTGGCTGTGTTGAACGGTTCATTATACGATGGGTCAAATCACAAATACCTACGCGTAATGCGTCCCCACTGTGAGAACATGGAGTTACCCAGAGCAGTGGACACGGTTTGTGCCCTGCCCACACCCTCTTTTGCTTTTGTGAGTCCATCTCTAGCTCCTGTGACCATGTTCCTAACTACAGACACAATCTTCTCTGGGTGGCTCCCTGTGGGCTATGGTGGCCCAGCCCCTTCAGAGAGCCAGAGGCCCCAGCGCCCGTGACTGACTGGCGCAGATGTGCAGAGACTCAGTCTCCAGGTGAAGCATCTCTCTGGTGCCATTTATGCTCCAGAGCCCCTCAGGGATCTGGTTGTCACCTGAAGTCACTCCTAGTTCAGCTTCTCCTTCCCTGTCCTACTCTACCAATTCCCTTACTGGCTTCCCCTGGGGACACTCTCTTAAACCACTTGCTCTCGAATGCTCATCTCAGGGTCTGCTTCTGGGAAACCGTTGGAAATGCACAGTGACTTTACTAGGGTCTTAACACCTGGAGATGGCCACGTAACATGCAGACCCTTAGTGTATGTGGGATTCCAGATGCTTGAGACACCCTTCCCAAGAGCCTGGACCTTGTGTGCAGAACAGCAGCAGCTTTAGGGTCAGATGGGCTCGCGTGGTCTGCATCCCTCAGGGCCACATCTAGGAAGCCGCAAAGAACCTCACACCCATAGCCACGTGATTTTCCCTTGGACCGTTTATTTATTGCTCTTTAGTCAGGCTCTTCCGCAAACACCTTCCAATCTCCATCATGGCCTCTTTTCCAGAAAGCTGAATGGGTGCCTAGCTCTGGCCATCTTCATGACACCCCCTGCCATCTTACACAGAATATTTCAAAATCAAGATTGAAACAGGAACTTGGCTGGGTTTTGCAACACTGAAGTGTGTTCTAGGCTGACATGTATAGAAAGTGGGGGTGGGGAAGAGCGCCGAGTCCACGGGGCATGTCCATGCCAAGGCGAGGCACACTGGTGGCAGGTGAGATGGGACAGGACAGTGTCCGAGTCCTGGGGTCCCAGAAACTTCAGAGAGTACCGACTTAGGATGGGGAGAGCTTTAGGAAAACCTACAGAGACACAAGTCTGCGCGTGGGGATACTCACTTCCCTTTTCTGTAGACTAGATAAAAATAAAAGAAAGCCCACAAACCCACGTTAGCCAAACGCACACACAGGACAAAGTCTCCAGACGTGCACCCTCAGGGAGGCACTTGTGTTTTCAGTTCTGCTGCTGGAGAGAAGATCCAGCAGAAGCCACCATCCCCAGAGAGGGGACAATAGCTTCTGAGGCTCTGGGGTCTGGTCTGAGAGGTACTGGCCAAGCTGGATGGGAAAGGGGCCTCTATAAGAAGACCTCTACCCCAATTTCATGGAGCTAGTGACTTTCAGGAAGGTTTGTGCCCTGAGCATTTCCTGAATAAAGTAGTATTTCTAAGCAGCACATCACCAAAGGGTAAAGGCTGTCCGTTGATTACATTTTAAATTTATTTTTAATTAATTTTTGGGAGGTACTAGGGATTGAACTCATGGGCATTCAACCACTGAGCCACATCCCCAGCCCTATTTTGTATTTTTTTTAGAGACAGGGTCTCACTGAGTTGCTTAGTGCCTTGCTGTTGCTGAGGCTGCCTTTGAGTTTGTAATCCTCCTGTCTCAGCCTCCCAAGCCGCTGGGATTACAGACATGTGTCACTGTGCCTGGCTTATTTTTAATTTTTTACTTTTTGCAGTGCTGGGGGTGGAACTCAGAGTCTTGTACCTGTTAGGCAAGGGCTCTACCACTGAGTTACATCTCCAGCCCAAGGCTGGGCTGAAATGTAGGTTCTTAGCCTCAGGGACTGACTGGTTCCATGCCCAGATTGCTATTCTCAGAGGCTGGCACAGTGCCTGAGCTCAGTGGCTAGGCCACAGGTGCTTATTGGATGGCTGAATGAAATGATCCAAAGTGAAAATACTGTTCCCCAAAGAATGTAGATTTATAACATTTTCATTGGTCATAAAATAGCTTTTTCTTTTAACCTTCAAAGTGAAATTATGATGTACTTATGCTCCTGGTCCTAAAGGGACTGTTTAAGAAATATTTTTTGTGTGTGTTGATGGACCTTTATTTTATTCATTTATTTATATGCGGTGCTGAGAAGCTAACCCAGTGCCTCATGCATGTGAGGCAAGTGCTCTACCACTGAGCTACGCCAGCCCATAAAGGAACTTCTTTAAAGCTGAATTTAACTCTCTTCATTGGAGCCAGAGAATTTATCTGGATGTGTCCAAATGAGAGGGTCTTTTTTTTTTTTTTTTTAAATACTTATGTTTTGGTTGTAGGTGGACAGAATATCTTTATTTTATTTTTATGTCGTGCTGAGGATCGAACCCAGTGCCTCATGCATGCTAGCTGAGCACGCTACCACTGCGCCATAACCCCAGCCCCCAAATGAGAGGGTCTTTGGCAAACACACGAATGAATTTCAACAAGATGATCAGTCTGCCTCGACAGCCAGCAGCTGGCCTAGAACGGGCTGCTTGGGCTGGAGGTGAGGCCAGGGTCCTTCCGCATTGGGCCTGAGATCTAGCAGGAGGGGTGGGTGATTTCTCATGCCCTGGGGAAAGTTTGAATCTGGCTGGTGGCAAAGAAGCTGGCATCTAGCTGCCAGTAGTAGGAAGGACAGGACTTGAGGTTGTGGGAGGAAGGAGGTCAGAGACTGGCCAGGGACTTGAGGACCAGGCAAGAGAAGGTGGGTAGAGTTGACAGGGGCATCTTTACATGCTGAACTCAGGCTCCGGGATGCTGGTCTGGGGAGAGAGACCCCCAAACCCCTAGGGAGAAGCACACAGAGAAACCCACTCTGATAAGATCTATTTCCAGGGAAGGTCCTGAGCTCAATTCCTGAGCCCTGGGGGAGCAGGGAGGGCTCGGCGTCTGTGTTACAGAGAGAGGGGCTGAGAGGGGGGAAGGAATGGACTGGAGGTAGCCACCTGGAGACCCCAAGGGAGGCAAATTTGAAATAACGGTGCAGTTCAAGGCAGGGCAGGGCCCAGCGCACCTTTCCATGTGTTCCACCTTGAACTTCAAGGCGTGGCTGCCCAACGAACCTGTGATCCCAGAATCTTCTGCCCTTTTCCCGCATTCCAATTTGAAATAGAGGCTAAGAATTCCTGGGGATGGTTTGGTATGTAATTTTTTTCTTTTCCATTTCATTTCTCACGCCAGGCTCTACAGAGAGAGGCCACACGCCTGGCTCTTTTCAGGAGGGATAGAGGTGAGGCTCCTGGGGGTGCCTTCAGTGGACACCGAGGCCCTGCCCAGGGAGGGCAAGGCACAGGGACCCCAAATCCTGCCCTGCTCCCCGTAGATCTCCTGGTGGGGCCACCCAGTCAGGTCAGGCAAGGGGAGGGCCTAGAGGACTCAGGGCAGGAGGGACGGTTGGGGCTCCCTCAGGTCAGGGCACCATGTGCCACCACTTGAAGGCGAAGGGCTTCCTGCGGACATTGGTGCCACAGTGGACCTCCCCCAGGAACTTGTGGTAGGCGGAAATGTCATCGATGAAGGTGCAGGTGACGCCCAGGGGCTCCAGCAGGGCGCGCACATGCGTCTCCAGGCAGCAGTCCTCCTCCACCTGGGGCCCGAACGGCTTGGGGATGCCCAGGTCCTTGTCCAGCACGATCATGTTCACCTACCATGGGGTCAGTCGCTTAGTGGGCACCAGCTACAGGTCTGCCCTGATCTAAGCTCCTAGGACCCTTTCCCTAATCCCATGACGAAGGTGCTAGAACGATTCTCTTTATCAATGGGGAAACCGAGGCACAGGAGGCTAAGCGACTCATTACCAGCAGGGCTGAGGTGGAAAACCAGACAACCTGCCTTGGTATGTCTGTGTGTGCGAAAGCGTGCACATGGGCACATGTGTTTACATGTATGCGTGTGTGTTGATCTGTTTTCTGCCTCACGGAGACTCTCCTCTATGGTGACAAGAATCCCTCCTGTACACAGAGGGCTTTTTACCTTATGCAAAGCACTTTCCCATCTGCTGAGGTATAGGACTCTCAGTACCCCAGCGAGGCAGCGAGGACAAGCCTATCACCCCTAGGAGGGAATGGAGGACCTCAGAAAGGGCGAGTGCCTGGGGTGAGGTCGCACAGCAGCTCACCCTGGACTGTGACCTGGGCCTCCTGATTGGATAGCTTTGGTCAAGCCTTCTTCTGGATCTGGCTGCCCCTTACTTGGCGTGGGGTGAGGGTCAGGTTCTGGGGGGTCTCACCATATTTGGGAAGAAGGCTCTGGCTTGGCGGCCCTCATCCATCTTGAACAGAGCAGGCAGGTCAATGATGTCCTGTTCTGTCAGTCCCAGCTCCTTCTTGAGGATGTCACGGTTCCAGTCCAGGCAGCGCTGGGTGGGGACAGCAGGAGAGCATGCAGGTAAGGGATACATACCTGTCACCTTGTCTGCAGCATAGAGACTTCCTGTGCTTAGCCGGTACTACAGCTCCCAGGGGCCCTCCACCAGGGCTCATGGACAGCGGTAATGATGGTAGCAACTCAGAGGAAGGTTCCAGAAATAATACTGGCAACTGTCACTTATGAGCACCTACTATGAGCCAGACCCCAGGCTAAGTGCTCCCCACAGTATTTCTGTGGCCCCTCAAACCACCACAGGAGGTCAGAATAGTATTGACAACATTCTTCTAAGAGTCGACACTAACGCATACAAGTGTCTGGCACTGTCCCAGGTGCTTTCGGTAGATCAGCTATTTCCGCTCTAACCCAGGAGGCAGACATCATCCCCTTTGTAGACCGGAGGGGACCAAAGGTAGAGAGTCCTTAGCCAGTTGCCCAAGATCCTACTGCCAAAAGCAGTGGCCACAGTTTGACTACTGATACCAAGAAATGGTCACAGAGGGAAAATTATCATAAAGTCAACTTTCACATAGCCAGTGAGCCATTTTGTAAATTTGAATAGGTCTTACTCGGCTTTCCCGGGATCCACCTCACCCCTCTCCCTGAGGCCCTTCTGGTGCTGATGAGCTCTATGTCCACGCCCTGGGCCTTGGTGCTCTCTGCAGAAGCCCCTGAGGTGTAAGACGGGAGCCTGGAACTCCTGGAGGCCTTGCCCCACCCTCACCTGGAAGTACAGGTTCTCCTGCACCAGACTCTCATTGGACAGGATCTTGTTGATGGTGATGCGCTTGCTGCTCATGCCACCCAGGCCTGTGGGCAATGGAGGGCAGGCGGTCAGGCTCTGTCTGAGCTAACAGCTAGACGGGAATGGAGGACAGTGGGCAGGGCCAGGCTGGGGGCCAGAGAGGCAATGCCATGGGAAATCAGGACCCTCTGCCTGGGGACAGCAGGGCACACTCCTTTCTCCTGGGTCGGTCTTGTCACCTGAGCCAGGGGAGAAGTGGTGGCCCTGCTCTCTGTCTGGCCAGGGGGGTGGGGTGGCACACGTAGGCCTGCTCCAAGGGACCAGCAGCACCAGGCTGAGTGTGCAGACCTCCCCATCATCCAGACCTGCCTCATGCTTGGTGCCTGTCCTGGAGAGTCCTGCCTCTGCCCCCTGCTCCACAGGACGGTCCTGTGGCTTCAGCTGACTGCTCCTGCCTGTCACTCACTGAGCACCTGCGGGCTGTCTTCCGCATGCTCTGTGTGGACTAACTCACTCACAGCTGCCACTACTGAAGGTGGGGAAACTGAGGTACAGAGAGGTGACGTGACTTATTCAAGGTCTCGCGTGCAGCAAGCAGCTGAGCTGGGAGGCAGGCCGGCTCTTCACCTATTTTATTTTATTTTTGCCTGATGTAGGAAGAGCTGGCTAGTCCATTGCACTTCCCGGGCTTATGGCTTGACAGTGGCAAAGAGATAGGGGCTGGGCTGGGTGCAGCTCAGTGGCACAGCACTTGCATGGCAAGTGTGAGGCTCTGGGTTCCATCCTCAGCACGCGTGAGCACACACACACACAAGTGAGAGAGAGAGAGAGAGAGAGAGATGGGGCTGTTGGACCCTGTACCCCAGCTGGTCCCACCCACCGCTCACCCTTATTAACACAAAGATAGTAATGGTTTGTATTCTATGGGTAGCTTTTGAGGTGTGTTTATATAGAATGGAAGTCTCCAGAAAGTCGTGACTCAAACTGCCAATCCAAGAACAAACTTCCCATTGGTGGGAATCACAAAAGGCCAGAGTCTTACACTGGTCCTGTCTGTCCGCGAAGGTGGGGCGGGACCACTGTCTTTGGATGTGGAGGACAGTGGTGTAAGTGCTGGCCAGCCCCGAGGACAGGCTCTTGGGTGTGAGAGGTATTGGGATACCCTCCTGAAAGAGGCAAAAAGTAATTTAAGAAACAATGGATGTAGGTGGTGATGATCATTCCACATTGTTATCCTTATCATTATTATTTTTGTGGTACTGGGGACAGAACCCAGGGGTGCTCTACCACTGAGTTACGTCCCCAGCCCTTCTTATTTTGATTTCCATTTTTTTTTTTTTGCAGTACTATGGATTGAACCCAAGGCCTTACACATGCTAAGCAAGTGCTCAGCTACTGAGCTGCCCTCCAGTCCTTATTCTTTAATTTGAGACAGGGTCTCACTAAATTGTGGAGGCTGGCCTTGAATTTGCCATCCTCTTGTCTTAGCCTCCCAAGAAGTTGGAGTTACAGGTGTGCTTTTACCATGCCCAACTCTAAATGTATTAATGTCTCTGAATTGTGTACTTAGAAATGGATAAAATGATAAACAGGTTATGCGTTTTGTTACAATTTAAAAAAAAAAGCAATAGGGGCTGGGGTGGTGGCTGAGTGGTAGAGCACTTGCCTAGCATGCGCGAGGCACTGGGTTCGATCCTCAGCACCATATATAAATAAATAAAAAATAAAGGTCCATCAACAACTAAAAAAAAAAAAAAAAGCAATAGAAATTGCCCTATCCTCTCTAACCTGGCTGGTTGTCTCCACCAGATCAGCTTTCTGTGTTTCCATGATTAATTTAAGTGCACACCTTACCCCAGTCTACAACCATCCCAGTTACGTGGGTATCTAAATTCAGCAGATCATTTCTCACTTTGGGACCCACGGTGATGATGCCTGACCATGCATCTTGCCTGCCAAAGCTCATTTTTCTTCCTAGACCTGAAGACATTACGTCTATTTTTCTCTTTCCAGAGCACAAGGTCTTTGAGTGTCTAATGCATGCTGGATTTGGGCCCCTTGACTCTCCTCTGGTCTTGTGTCATTTGAGGCACATGCTGGGTGCTGAAGAGGCACTCTGTGCTGTTGATGACAGTAGGTGGCAGTGGATGGGCTGAGGCTGGGGCTCGGTGGCAGAGCGCTTGCCTAGCATGCATGAGGCACTGGGTTAGACCCTCAGCACCACATATAAATAATAAATGAATAAAATAAAGATCCATCAACAACTAAAAAAAATATATAAAAAAAATGAGGGAGTGGACGGCTCAACGTCCACTTGGTCACAGCAAGGGAGATGACAGGCCAGGGCTGTTCCCACAATGGTGCCTCCTACACCCAGGGTTGGCCAGATGCCCAGGGACATGGAGCTGGGCACACGGGGACAGGTGTGTATGTGTCCACGCCCCTGAGGGTCTCTCTGGGGTTCCTGTTTCCTTGTGTTTGCCCAGGCCCTGTGGCCACTCACCTTTGAACATGATGGCCTCCCCATGGCCTTCCTTCTGCTTCTCCCGGAAGAGCTTGTAGCAGGCTGAGGTGCTGGCCATGAGCAACCGGAATTCCTGCGAGATATTCCGGTGGTGGTGTCAGCAGGAGAAGGTGGCCAAGGGGCCCCTGGCCTGAGGACCCACAGCCCTATCTGCACAGCACCTCCACCTCCCACACGGGACTGCAATGGCCGCCCTGGTGGGTTTTGTCTGTCTCAGAGGACTCTTTCTCACCCACCATCCATTTTGACAATATCATTGGGTCAAAGCTCAGAGTCACAGATGGCCTTGGGGGGCTAGGGCTGTGGCTCCGTGGTAGAGCGCTTGCCTAGCACATGTGAGGCACTAATAAATAAAATAAAGTTTCATACATAGAGATGGCCTTGGATAGAGTGGGAGAACTTCTACAAGCTGCCACAAGACCAGGCCATTTGCACAGAATGTCCAGGACATGAAGTGGCAGCCATCCCTTTCACTTCATAAAATGGAAGAACCTTTCCCCAGACCATGGGCCCACTCCACGTCATTCTCTAGAGTGGTACGGCCAGTACAGTAGCCACTAGTGCCTCTGAATATCGAATCCTGGAACTGTGGCTAATCTCAACTTGAGATGTGCTATATGACTAAAATACCAGATTGTCAGACAGTATGAACAAAGAATAAAAAATGGTTAATTAATATTTTTTATATTGATTATATGTTGAAATGCCAATATCTTGGGTTTCTTGGGTTAAAAATTTACCTGCCACAGCCACAGCATACGAACAGCTTCAGCCTACTTCCTTCTTCCTCTGTGCTATTTCCTTTAGACCCTGCCCTTGGCCGGCAAGGACCAGTAGTGCTTGGGTCCTCTACTATCCTTTTCTGTTCAGTCTTGGAGACGGGCTCACCTTTGTGCCTGGGATGGGGATGAAGGTCATGAACTCGTCCACGTGGCCCACGGTCAGCCAGTCTGAGTAGAGCTCCACGGGCGCCTGTACCTGCTGGGCCTGCAGGAAGTCGCGCACCACCTTGGTCATCCGCCGCCCACCGGACCTGGGGTAGGGTTGCAGAGGAGGCGCCTCTCAGAAGGCTGCTGGCCTTGCTTGCTGCTCCAGGAGGCCTGTCCAAGATGCTCGGCCTCGGGGACCTAGCTGGAGCCAGGGTGGTATCCCTGAGGTTGAAGGAGCTGAGCCACAGGGCTGAGACCCTGGTGCAGGCAGGGAGGCTTTGGACCCCAGGGAGAAAGAGGGGAGCATTAGCCACAGCTGCCACCTGGGTGAGAGCGGAACCAGGCCATCAGCCCTTGAGGTGCCAGTGAGAATGGGAGGCCAGCTTCTGTGCTCAGGAGTCCTGCCTGGGCTGCTGGAGGGCACTGGGAAGTGGGACGGCTTCTGAATCTGCCCTCACCCATTGCTTCTGGGGGACACTAATTTCTACTCACTCTATTTTTAACTGCTTCAAGAGACACCTCCTCCAGGAAGCCCTTCCTGACTTCTAGACTCTGGGAGGACTTCAATCTCCTCACACCCTTAGAATACGACTCATGGTCCTTAGGGTGGATCTGATCTGGCTCCTGCCTGGCCTGCTGGACCTCAGCCTCCTTCCACCCTCCTGGGTCTGTGGGCTTTGTCCATCTGCTCTTCCCACCCCCAATCTTCCAATGCCTGCCTCCTTCTCAGCTCCATGCCTCCACTTCCTCAAATCCACAAAAACTAATGCATCTGTGCCAGGAATCCTTTACCATGCCACCCTATTTATCCTCATAAGAGCCCAGAACAGTGCCTGGCCCACAATTGGGCCTATGTGTCTTTAAGAAGCCTCCTCAAGGGGCTGGGATTGTAGCTCAGTGGTAGAGCGCTTGCTTCGCATGCGTGAGGCACTGGGTTCGATCCTCAGCACCACATACAAAGCAATAAAATAAAGACATTGTGTCCATCTACAACTAAAAAAATATTAAAAAAAAAAAAAAAAGCCTCCTCAAGACCCCCAAGGGCTTAGAGGTCCCTCTTCAGGCTCCAATCCCTCCTCCTCCTCCTCTTGCTGTTTGCCCCTCTGTTTCCTCAGGGCCTATTTGCACGTCTGTGACCTTTTCTGTCTCCTTGAAGGCAGGGACAGGGCTTGGCACTTGGCTGGTGCTCAGGAAATAGTTGCTGAATGCATGAGTGACCACTGAATGGAGGAGAAAGAAGAGGAGAGTGGGAAAATGGTCACTGCTGGTCCCACAGAAACCAGAGCATTTCATGTAGCTTAGAGGGACTTTGTGTCCAGATCCTGGCTGGTCCTGCACATGCAGGTTCCTGGCAGCCCTTTTGTGAAGTGAGAACCCAAGTTCTCTCTCCCTAGCCACTGCCTTGACCAAGGAAGAGTTTGCCTTTCCATTGCTGGTGGATTAACAGGGTAGGGAGTGGAGCAATTAACTGGCCAAGGAGCCAGTAACTCATGCTTCTGGGGACAGGGCTGTCTACTCATGTCTCTTTTGTGTATGGGCAGCCCTGAGGATTCACCAATGTGTTCATCCTCTGTCTCTTTACTAGACTCCTCCACCTCTTCCCCACCTGATTTATAATGTCACATACATCCTCACCTTTGTGGAAGAGAATGATTATATGGTACATATTAGACTCTAATTTTACTGAGACGTGAAGGCTAGTTTGTTTTCTTTCCAGGAGTGTCTGCATATTAACAGAGAGTCATGGCAGGGGGATTCTCCCAGGCACCAACACTACGCAGGAGCCACCCAGGCCTCCCCTAAGCAGCATTAGTCACCCTCCTACTCCCGCTGCCCCGGGTCCCCCTGGTTTCTCTTACAGAGGAAAACTGCTGCCGATGAGGATCCGTCCAAGGGGGTAGGTCTTGCCATTCACAGTCACAGGGGGGCTGACCTCTAGGTTCCCAAAGGAATCGAGACTGGTGACATGCTCAAAGAGGGGCTCCCGGGTCACGTAGCCGAAATCTGGGCCCTGGGTAGAGGGTGACACAGGCCTTAAGTTTCCTATAGCCTGGCCTCAGCTCCAAGAGCCACATGCTGATGATGGCTCCTTCTCCACCTGTGGCCTGATGCTGTGGCCCAGGGCCCCCAGCAGGCTGACCAGCGGCATCTTATTTCCACCAGAGCAGGGGAGGCTGAGTGTGTGAGCGTGCTGACGTGCATGCATGGGAGTCAGGGTGTGCATGCATCTGGGTCTCTGTGTGTACAGCTTCCCAAACAGATGCACGGTGGGGATCCCAGGATGAGTCCTCAGGCACCGTTAGGCTCCTGCTCATCTCTCAGTTTCCTGGACCCTCAGTTTCCCCATCTCTAGAAGAGGTGTCCAGTAGGTGGCCCGAGGCAGCAGGTAAGTTGGATCATCATTCTCAGGGATTTTCTGTCCCCTTCCCAGTAAGAGAATTTTGCGTTCTGGCTGGTGTCAGGGTCACATGACTTGCTTTAGTCAGTGAAATATGAGCAGAAGGGATGTGTGCCAGCTGTGAGCAGAAGACACAGGAGTCACTGTGTGTGTCTGCCCGCCTTCTTCCTGTGCTGGCAGAATGGCATTCTCAGGCTAAGGCTGTGGCTCTAGATTCTAGAATGAATGAGATGGAGGCTCTAGAATGCAGTGGGCCCAGCTCTTGAATGCACTAGAATGAGGTGAGCTGGGGCTCTAGAATGCTCCAGAACAAAGCAGGCTAAAGCTCTAGAATGCTCCAGAATGTGGTGGGCTGAGGCTCTAGAATGAGGTGGGCTGAGCTTTAGGATGATCTAGAATGAGGTGGCTGAGGCTCTAGGATGAAGAAGGAATGAGGAAGCAGAGCCACAGATGGCCACCTAGCTGCCAACATGGAGCATGTGCGGGAAGCAAACCTCTGTTGCCAGGCACTGAGATTTGGGGGTTGCTCGTTACGGCACCTTAGCTAGTAACAGCTGACCAATACGTGCAGAATTGGCAGAAATGTAACATGTACAACATTCCAACCTGTCCCCAACAATCTCGCTTGACCACTGGGCCCAGAGTAGCCTTAGAATCCTTCCTAGCATTGAGCTCCAATAAACTGGAATTGGAGCACAAGATATAATCCCACTGATCCCTTGAATTTTAAGGTTCAGTGACAATGTAGGGATCTTGTTTGGGAACTGGCACTAGGGCTGGGACTAAGCTTGCCTGACAAAAATTCCTTAAAAAAAATCAGAGTGGGAGGATGTGGCTTGTCCTGGCCCAGCTGAGAGGCTCAAGGGACAGCCTGCTGCAGGGGTGGATGGCTGACGCGTAGCGCTTTCTCGCCTGGGGCCCCAGGGGGCGACGTGGTGCTGGCTGGAGGTTGCTCCAGGCTGCAGGTGAGCTTCAAGGCCTTTGCAGGTGCCAGCACACAGCACAAAGCCAGGCCTCCCGGACACTGGAGGCAGGTGGAGACCAGGGGAGAGCGGGGACAGGTCAAGCCTCCCATGCTGTGGCCACCCTGCTGGTGGTCATCTGACTTTACGTCCCACAGTGTTGGGGGACGCCTTTGGGGCTACAGAATGAAAACCGTAGGAACGGCTGAGAATTGCCATCATGTCGAGGACGGTACTGCCTTCCATGGTCACAACAGTCCTGTGAGACCACCCCATTTCTCTCCCCATTTTACAGAGGAGTAAACTGAGGCTCGTGGAAGTTAAGTTGCTTGTCCAAGGTCCCATTTCTGCTAAGGTACGCTGTGCGAGGCCAGGTTCCTCTGGCATTCTAGAGCTGGGCTCACACCATTGGCCCTCTCCTCTCCTGGGACGAGGGGACTTCACAAGTAGGCGTTCTCAGGGTGGGTGGGAGACTGGCACGGGTCGCCTCTGAGCAGCCTGACATCTAACAAGGAGACTAATTTCAGTTCTGCCCTCACACCATGGCAGTGGCTAAGGGCAGAAAAGGGGCGTGGAAATGGTCTCGAGGAATCAGACTGCGTTAAATAAAACCCGCCTGTGCTGAAAACCACAGCTTCAAGGCCCCTCCGAGCTCTGAGGCAGGATTTTTGACAATCATGTGACTGTCCTTTTCTTCTGTGAGACCCAGTGTGCTCTGGGTTGGAGGTGGGGCAGCAGCAGGGTCCAGGCCTCTGGAACTGGGTCTGGCCCTGTCTCCCATGAGGAAATGGTCCCTGTTCTGGGAACACATCAGTGATCAGAGCAGGAAGGGACCCCTGTGGCCACTACCCTAGCCGACCCATGTCCGCTCTGTCCGGAAGGGTCCCTAGTAACAATGCAGGAGACCGTCCGCATCTCACCAGGAGCTGCTTCACGGGGAAGTCCTTCAGGTTCCCGTCCCGGGGGGAGTCCAGCACCACTGGGAAGCCTTTGTGGGGGGCCTCGATGTAGCCAAACTCAATTTCATCCTGTGGGGACACAAAGGAGAGCAGTCAGTGGAGCCCAGGGGACGTCTGTGGACATCAGTTGACCAGGGAGTGGGGAGGCCCTGGGAACAAAGAGGGAGTTTGCACCCCTGGGCCAACCTCAGAGAACAGAGGGGCACAGAATGAAGAGTACGACTCCCTCGTCCCCGCCTCTTGGTCCCCAGTCTCCTCCCCACAAGCAAACGGTGACTGCATTCCACAGGCGCCCTCTGTACATCACAGTGTATTTCTTACTGCTCGTAAACTCCCCCCTTCTTTTTGGTACTGAGGATTGGACCCAGGGGTACTTAACCACCGAGCCACATCCCCAGCTCTGTTTATGTTTTATTTTGAGACAAGGTCTCACTAAATTGCTAAGTGGCTGAGGCTGGCTTTGAACTTGCGATCCTCCTGCTTCAGGCTCTGGAGTCACTGGTATAACAGGTGTGCACCACCACACCCAGCTTCAACCCCACCCAGCTTCAAACAAACAAACAAACAAACAAAATGGCAACATCCTGAATATATTTGCCTTCAGGTTAGGGTGAAGTGTGTTCTGTATCTGTAGTTATGGATCGCACTCATTCTTTTTAGTGTCACCTAGACTTTACTGCATGCTATCCCCCAGGCCCCGTGGATGGACACCTAGGTTGTGTCACAGCCTTTTGCTACACAAGAAGCTGCACTGCAGCGAATTGACATCCACGCATGTCTGTGCTTATGTGCAGGTATGAGCTGACCAAATGGGACACTCAGCCAGCTCCTCTTGCCTGACTCAGGCCACATCCCTCCCAGCCCAGGCCTGGGCTCCTCACCTGGATCCAGCGGTCACCGCGGTTCATGTACTGGAAGCAGACCTTCAGTTCGCAGTTGGTTTTCTCCACCAGATTCTTTACCTCCTTCAGGAACAGGTAGTTGTCTTTCATGCTGAGAAGTGTGGGGAAGGGGAGGCCAGAGGCAGGGTTAGGGGGACAAGGGCCACCCTCTGTGGTAATGTTAGACCTGGCACCTGTGGTCTGAGCTGGGCAGACGAGGCCACATCCGTGTTCACAGGCACCTTTGTAAAGGCCACTGGGATCAACGGTCATGAACCCACCCACTTTACGCAGCTTTTGTAAAGGTCATGGAAAAACAGAACGAGGAGGGGAACTCTCGCCCTCACCTGCCCCCGAGTCCCACATCTCGGGGATTTAAGAAGAGAGCTGTGCGTGGCCTGGAGGCTGGGGCTGGCTCTAGGTTATGTAGCTGGGAAGTGATGGAGCCAGGACCCGAGCTCAGGTCTGCCTGACCTTGAAGGCCAGCCTGGGTCACTCTGCCCTGCTGCCTCTCTGGGCTGTGGCCGCCCCTTACCAGCATACAAACACCGACACGGGAGGCAAGATGTTGGGGGTCATGATCCACGGTGCGATCCGGAATGTCACGGTATCCGTGAAGATGGGAGTCAGGGGGATCCCCTGGGTGGGGAAGAGAAGTCTCATTAGGTGGCCGGGAGGTAGCTCAGTGGGAGAGCACTGGCTGGCATGGCTGAGGCCCTGGCTCCACCTCCAATGCCGCAGAAGAAAAAAACATGTAACCAGGGTGCTTTCCATTCCTGCCTTCCAAAGGGGGTGAAACTGATAGCAATAGTACATTCACTGAGCACTTACTGTATGCCGGGCCCTGTGCCCAGTAACCAATTTATTCCTGCTTCACGAGAGCTATAGGAGGTCGATGCTACTAAAATTCTCACTTTTCAGATGGGGACACTGAGGAACAGGAGGTTAGTTCACCTGCCCCATGTCTCAGGGTGGCTGAGCTAGGATCAAACCTGGGCAGTCAGGTTCCAGGGTCTGTTCTCAGACATCCCAGCTAGACCCAGCCTCCACTGTCGGCAGATCCCGTTTATCCTGCCCCAAAGGATGCAGGGGTAAAAATGGGGATGGGCTCCTATGCCTGCCAGACCAGCCAGTCCCTACTGTTTCCTGAGTGAGACGGGGTGGGACCCAGGACTGGAGTCTGGGGATACAAGGTCCTTGTACTAAAAGGCTCTGATCCTTGGGCTGCGCCCTCAGTGACAGGCTTCTCAAGGGGACAGATGCACTCCTACTTCACAGGGTAGGGCCTCATCTGAGCCTGAGATTTGAGGTTCAGCCCATGGTCAGAGCTGGTGTGACCCACAGCTGGGGCCAGGGGTGCGACTAGGGCAGAACAGGGTACACCATTGGAGGTCGGCAGAGCTCATCTGCCTCAGGACCAGGCCACACTACTGTGGGGAGGAGGGCGGCCAGGGCACAGGCTGGGGAAGGGTCAGGAACATCACCCCTGGGGATTCCTGGGATTGCACCAAGGATGAGGACCCCAGAGCATGCAGAGGACCCTGAAGACATGTGTGGCTGTGGGGGCATCTAGGTCTCTAAGCCCAGACCAGCCTGGGTGCTTTGAGGGCAGAGGGACATGGCTAGGCTCCTGCAGTGGCCCTCCAGCAGAGCCCCACCCTGGCCCCCAGGGCAGTCGCTCATCAGGAGGTGGAGCTCTCACCTCGGCCATGTACTCTAGCAGGCTGACGTGGATGGAGACCAGGCCCGAGAAGCTCTCGTCAGGGAACCGGAGGCCTTCCACGAAGAACAGCAGCTCTGCGGAGCCGCCAGTGTACTTGACCACATGGTAGAGCTTCCGCCGGCCCAGGATGTGGATATAGCGCTGGCCGAAGAACGGGTCTGGAGGGGAAGGACCAATGTCAGCTCCATCACCAGGGGGTTGGTGAAGTCACTGATGGGGACAAGGGGCATAGGAACTTGTCCTCTAGACACAGAGGAAAGCACAGCAGCGGATGTCTGTCATCGTCCCGGCACTGCTGGGCACCAGCTCCTCTGTCAAACGACTGGTTCTCTCATGAATGGTGCATATGAATGAGAGCGGATAGAACTCACACAGCTAGGGGGAATGGAAGGATGTCGTTTTCCCATTTCACAGATGAGGAAACTGAGTCTCAGAAAGAAGTGGCTTGTCCAAGGTCACCTATTAGGTGACTGAGCTGGACTCCGATTCTTGTCTAATCTTGAATCCCAAGCTCCCAATCCCTTTGTAAAAACACCAATGTGCCTATCTGTACCCACAGTTCCCCTCTGTGGCATGAAAGCCACATTGGTGTAAAGACAGACAGATGCTCGTCTCTGGCCATCGATTTTCAGGCTGCACCACTGAGACCTCCAGCCTGCCACGGTCCTGTTGCTCTGCTGGCAACAATCTTGTCCCTCTTTACTGCAGGTCTTGGTGTGTGTCCCTTGTGGGGGTCCTGCCCAGAGCCTCAGGGCTTCCACAGCCGCTCCCCTTTCCTGTCACTGCATTTCTAGATGCACACGATCATGTGGGGCAGACAGGCCTGCCTGGCCTGGCTCCTGCCTGGCACCTGATCAGGCTTCATCAATGTCTATGAATGAAGGAGGGGCTTCCAGACCACGCCCTACAGGAGAGGCCTGCGGGGAATTTTCAGGCTGATTCAGGCACATGAATGGATATCTTTTATTCTTTTCAGTGCCAGGGATGCAACCAGGGCCTCAGGCACACTAGGCCAGCACTCTTACCACCGAGCCCCACCCCCATCCTTAGGATTTGCATTGCTACTCTGTGACTGGCACGGCCAGGACCTCTGGGGAGACGGATGGTCGCCATGCGTCACCTGTGCCTAGGAGCAGTGCTCAGCCGATGATCAGACAGAGCGCATGAGAGAAGCGTCATCCTGGCAGCTGCACCGTGAGGGATCTTGACTGGTTACTTGCAGTGGGTTGGGGTAGCTGGCAGGGAGGCTGGGTGGATGGCAGGGTGGGCTGCGGGGTGTTGGGGGGAGATACTTGCATGGGCAAAGCCAAGGGGGCAGGACCCTACGCAGTCCCAGAAGGAGCTTCTTTATACCCTGCAGAGCTGGAAGGGCAGAACCAGGCTGAGCGTCGCACTTGCAACAACAGTGATAATGGTTAGTGACCCATTGCCCAGGGGTTAGAACATGTGACCAAAACATTCCTGGTACAAATCTGTCAGGATCAAAACCTGTGAAACACAGGGATGTACCACGAAGCCCAGGCTTGGGATGGCTCTTCTGTGGGACAGAGTGCCCAGCTAGACCTTAATCATACGTCACTAGGGGTTACCTGAGTGGTTGTGACTTCCAAAATTAGAGAGGACCTGGTCCAGATGCCACCCTGGCTTTACAGGTTAGAAAGCCTCAGGGAATTCTCTTGACCTGTCCGAGCTGCATCTATTAAATGGGGGACCACAGCACCTGTGCCATAGGATCATTGCAGACAGCACAGCATCAGTAACTTCAGTCAGCTCGGTAACCAGGTGACCATGGAAACCGGGCAGGGACCCGTGGATGCTGCCCAGGAGAGGCAGTGGGAGGCTGCCTGCTCCTCACCAAAGAGGCAACATCTCGCGTTATACTCCCTTGGGTAGGTCCAAGAAGTGAGGGGGTAGACAGACCCGAGATGTCCCAAGGACTTTGTCACAGCTAACCCAGAAGGAGAGGTCTACCTGACCCAGAGCTGACAGTGTGCCCTGTGGTCCCCGCCCCAGTGGGTCCAGATTGGGTCTGCACAGAGTGCCCGCCCCTCCCCCACCCACGGGCCCCAGGCTGCATTGAGCTGAAGCTCGAGGACTCAGGCCTGGAAGCCAACTCTTGCTTGCAAGAGTCGCAGGTGCCAAGTGTCCCAGGGCTCAGATGGCAAAGCTACACCAGGGTCTTGGACAGAGAGGGATCTGGCCAGGGGAGGGAGTCAGCCGGGGTGGCACCCTCCAGCCCACAGCTCCGTCCTCCCCACGTGGCCCTGGGACTCACAATGTGTCTCTATCTTGGGCCTCGTTCTAGCAGTCTGAGCCGGTGCCAGGAAGATAGATTCTTTGGTGGGAACAACCCAGCCATTGTCCCAAGGAGCCTCTGTCCCCTGTTCCCTGCACACCATGCAGATCTCTCCACCCTGGCATGGCTGGCTCTCCCTGCAGGCACCAACAAGGCCTCTCATCTGAGTGGCCCTCATGCCTTGGGCCAGACCCGCCAGCCAACCTGACCTCTCCTCAGCCCCAGGCATTGGCCTCAGCTGGCCAGCACATGGTATGGCTTGGCGTGACCCCGCCAGTCACTTTGGAATGATTCTACCTCCCCAGACGACTCCCTGGGAGTGTGACCAGCTGTCTTGTTTTGCCTGAGCCCACAGGGTTTCCTGAGTTGAGGGACGTTCAGTGCTAAAACCAGGGAAGTCCTAGGCAAACAGGGACAAATTGGTCACTGTGTCCTAATAGAAAGAGGGGACCCAATTCTTGGGGTTCTGCACAGAACCCGAGTCATTAGGTCTTCCTAAGAGCACGAGAGGCTTCAGCTCATCTCAGTCACTCCAAAAAATAATCATAATATTTCCTACAAAGGCAGAGCTGCTGTTTATAGAGAGTTTCCACAGCCATTTCCTGCAGAGCGTCTGACACGTTCCTCCTTCCATCTCCCTGCGGAGGAGGACCCCAGGGCTTCCACTGGTAAGCAGACCTCCCTGGCCCCAGAGCTCCCTCCCAAGGCCCCTTGAGCCCAGCTCCCTGCTCTTCAGGAGAAGGGGACTGACTCTGCCAGGACACTGGTGACCACATGCACGCTGTCAACCACAGGTACATCCAGATTTGGTTTTTCTTTTGCAGTCCTGGGATTTGAACCCACGAGTGCTTTACCACTGAGCTATATCCCCAGCCTTTTTTATTTTTTATTTTGAGGCAGTGCCTTGCTAAATTGCCCAAGTTGGTCTTGAACTTGCTATCCTCCTGCATCAGCCTCTCCAATTGCTGGGATTACAGGTGTGCACTAGTGCACCTGGCTCGTCTTCAGATTTTGACAAGGCCCTGAAAATGTTCATGTAGAAGAAAAGGAAATGGGGCCCCAGATGAGTTATTTCTCTTCCTCTTGGCCTGTGTGTGGCTCAGAGGTTTCATCCAGAGGCCACATTTTATGGGAATCTGACTAGGTGGGTGGCCACTGTCTCAGTTAATGGCCCTCCCTGCAGATGGGCAGCCCTGATGCCCAGGGAACATTCCAGTCTCCAGGGAACATTCTCCAAGCACTTACAGAGGTGCTCTTTTTTCTTCCCTGCTCAGGACCCATCTCAGATGGCAAGCGGGGTGGAGGTGGGGGGTGGGGGTGGGGGTGGTGACTGTGGAGCCAGACATGAGCCCAGCCCACTCCCCTCAGCAAGGGCAGAGAACTCTAGATCAGTCCCGAGATTGTCATCAGCCGCTGGTCTCTGTCAAGGCCAAGGCTGCCTGCCTCCTGCCTGTACCTCTCCTGCTGTGGCAACTCTGGCCCAGAGGGTGTAAACATCAACATCTCCGGCCCCCTGGGGCCCTGGAGCCAGCCTGACTCCAGGGACATTCCAACCTGCTCAAGGTCACTATGCAGGGCCCAGGGTGGATCAGAAGGGGGCTGGCAGGCTGGCATGGGGTGGCTGGTGTCCACTGGCGTCCTGGCTAAATCACTCCCTGAGGTGAGCCCCCTCCCCAGGGTAACTACCCTTCTAATGATCCTGACCAAAAGTGGACCCCGGGGTAGGCCCAAGGTGCCAGTCGCCCCCAGAGAGTCCCCAAGCCATGATAAACTGCAAAGCTGTTTTGCTGGGGAGGCTTATAAATACATAAATCAGATCCTGACCGTCCCTTGCTTAAACTCTGTAATGGCTTTCCACTGCACTTAGAATAAAATCCAAACCCTGTCCGCATGCTCTGGCCTTCGGCCCAGCTCGCTGACCTTGATTCCCCGCACATTCCCTGACTCTGGTTTTTCTGCCCCTGCAAGGCTCAGAACAGCCCCCTTCTCCGTGCTCTGCATACACCGCCCCCGCTCTTAGAACGCTGTCCCCTCAGCTCACGAACGCCTGGTCCTCCTCACTGCCCATTGAGCTCTAGCTCAAACAGCACCTCCCCGGAGTGGCCTCCCCAGACCACCCAGTTGGTGGGGCCTCAGCCCTGCCACGCTCTGTGACTCCGTCTATTTTATTTCCTCCAACTGTGCTATTTATTGTGTCCCCCTGGCTAGGCAGGCAGCTTTTCAAGAGCAGGGTGTGACTGTCATGTTTCTTGCAGGGATCCTGGCTCTGAGAGAGGCACTGGTTCGAGGTCACCTAACGCATGTTCATAGAAAGTGAGACAGTGCAGGCTGCTGCAAGGACTGGCCCCAGGGCAGAGCATGTCCCCTGCACAGCAGAGGCCCAGGACACCCTGTTGCCACAGAGAGGAACAAGGGGTCACTTCCTGGAGGGTGTCCATAGCATCTCTAGGGGGGCTTTACAATTTGGAGATAGCTGGGCACAGTGGGGCACACCTGTAACCACAGTGACTTGGGAGGCTGAGGCAGGAGGATTTCAAGTTCAAGGCCAGCCTCAGCAACTTAGCAAGGCCCTGTCTCAAAATAAAAAGTAAATAGGGCTGTAGGGTTGGGAATGTGGCTCAGTAGTTGAGCACCCCTGGGTTCAATAACCAATAGCAAAAAAAAAAAAAAAAAGTGGAGATGCCAGATTCCACCAGGAGGAGGCACTCACCTTGCCTCAGGTATCTTGAAGGTGACTTAACTCCAGAGAAGGGAGACCTTTAAAGCACTGTCTCCCCTGGCCCTCAGGAAGAAGGACACAGACCAGGTCACTGCGGCCTACTTTAGGAGGACAGATGTATGTCAGGGGAACCCTCCCAAGTCCATGGACAATAGCACTTTCCAGCCTCAAGCCTGAGGCCAGGCTTGTGCTGTGCAGTCATCTGCACCTGCAGGGGCCACAGCAGCTAAGAGAGGAGGGTGGTCGCCTCAGAGGGCAGAGCGGGGTTCACTCACTCTCCACATAGAACACGCCCACTTTATCCGAGTCCGACACGGCGATGTAGAGGACTATCTCATATCCAGCCGGCAGGTGGTCAGGGCCCTTGGTCCTCAGGATCATCGGAGACATGTCCTTGAGGTCTGAGGGGCAGAAGCACAGGAGGTCAGCATGCAGGGCCTGCGGCGGGAGTGCTGGCTTCCCAATGCCGTGTGTTATGGGAACCATGAAAAAGCATCAAGGAGAAGAAAACACTGACCGCCATCTCCAACCCAGAGGTGGCCTTTTCCTAGCCGTGTGTGTAATTTTAAGAAACATGGTTCCAGTTGAATTGTATTTATAGTTTTGTCTCCTTCTTGGAGCACAGGTGGATATTTGGGTCTTTCATCCCCAGGAAGCCCAGGTCTAAGCCGCCCGACCCTTGGCTCTGCCCAGGATGGGCATGAATGCTTCTTCTGCCCTTCCCTGGCCCCAGGTAGCCCCGCTGGCACCTTCCTTGCTGTAGACCTTCTCGACATTGAAGTCCTCCTTGGGCAGCCAGGGCGTGTCTCGGTCACAGTTTACCAGCAGTATGGCCCCCTGGCCTTCAGGGCCCCAGGTCCAGGACGCCTGGAAGCAGCAGGAAAACAAGTCAGCATCCTTTTCTCTATCCCAGTGCAGACCCCGAGGGTCACCTAAGAGAATTCCAGGATGTGGATAAAGAGGATAAAGAGCAGCCACCATCTATGGGAGGGTCAGTTGCATCCTGGCAAAGGTGAATTCCAAGTCTGATGCCCAGAGGGGACCCATGTGAGCATCCAAGACACACAGGACAGGAAGGCTGGGCAGGACGCTGGTGTCAGGGTGGCTGTGCCTGGCAGCGTGGACGGGGGGAGGTGATGGGCAGCCAGAGCAACGAGCAGGTGCTCTGAGACGGGACTTGAGGTCCCTACGCCCAGAGTGCTCCAGGTGGGGCCTCCATGGGGCTTCACTGTCCTTTCTTTTCTCAGGACTGGGGATTGAACCCAGGGGCACACTAGCACCGACCTACATCCCCAGCCCTATATATATATATATATATATGTTTTTTGGTACTGGGGGTTGAACTCAGGGGTACCCGATCAGCGAGCAACATCCCCAGCCCTATTTTGTGTTTTATGTAGACACAGGGTCTCACTGAGTTGCTTAGTGCCTCGCTGTTGCGGAGGCTGGCTTTGAACTCATGATCCTCCTGCCTCAGCCTTTGAGCTGCTGGCATTACCGGCAGTGTGGCCACCATGCCTGGATTCTGCTGCTTCATTTCCTACATTCCAGCCAGAGGACTATAAGAAAAACTGAACTGATGGTGTCACTTTCCTATTTTAAGCCTTCCCCATTGACACAGGGTTTCCTTGCTGTGGCCTGCAAGGCCCAGGAGACCTGCTTGCCTCTCCATGATGCCATTGTCTCTGCCTCGCCCTCACTTTCTCTGTTCCACCCCCACTGGCTGTCTTTCTGCTCCCCAAATGCCAAGCTCCTGGGCCTCTGCCCACGCGGGGTCTCTGCATGGACCCATGTCCGCTTTCTTTGTCGGTCAGCTCCGTTCCTTGCAGTCTCAGCACAGCTGGCCCTTCTTCCAGGAAGCCTTGCTGGTCCCCAAACCAGAGCAGCTTCTCTGGGTCTACACAAGGCTCTGCACACAGACTTCGGGGTGCACTTAGGACAGTTGTTGTGACCATTGTGCATGTCATTCTTGATTGAATGTAGGTCTTCCCTGGAGCCCCCTCCCAACGGGGTCTCCCTGAGGGCTAGCTTTCTCTTGTTCTTTGCGCACTCCCTGGGCCTGACTCAGTCCTTGAACATAAGATGCTCCACAAACATTTATGGAATGAGCAAAGAAAATGCGGAAACTTCGCTGGCCCAGGAGTAGAAATGCTGGCCAAGTTCAGGCCCACAGGGATGGCGTGACTGCCAAGACTGCTCAGCCCCTTGGGAGAGGCTGAGAGCATCTCCCTGGTGTTGCTGAGCCTCAGTGCCTCTGTGGAAGCTGCTCTCATGTGGCTTGGCCACAGACACCGAGAATACTCCTGCAGAGCTGACCTGGGCTGAGCAGGAGCCCAGCCAAGAACTTGGAAGAAGGGGCTCCCACAGGCCAGAGGCTCCCTGCCTGATCTGCAGAGTCTGGGGAAAGACACTAGGCCCCCGGCTTCTCACTGGGCTACTTTTTTTTTTTCCAGTATTGGGAATTCAACCCAAGGGCAGTCCCCACTGAGCCACATCCCCAGTCCTTTTTCTCTTTTTATTTTGAGACAGGGCCTCACTAAGTTGCTGAGGCTGACCTTGAACTTGTGATCTTCCTGCCTCTGCCTGCCAAGTAGCTGGGATTATAGGTATGTGCCACCACACCTGGCTTATTTTACTTTTTATGTTACTCATCTAGCTGTGGGCATAGTTCAGTGGTAGAGCATGTGTTTGGCATGAGTTTAATCCCCAGCACCAAAAAAAGGGTACTTATCTATTTCATCTATTTATAATTAAACCAGGCTTCTGATTGTTCACATAAAAGTCACATGTGGCTGGCTGGGTGAAGTGGTGCACGCCTGTGGTCCCAGTGACTCAGGAGGATGGCAGGTTTGAGTCCACCCTGGGCCGCTGAGTGAGCCCCTTTCTCAAAGTAAATAGATAAATAAGTAAAAAGGGCTGGGGATGTGGTTCAGTGGTAGAGCAGCCTTGGGTTCAATCCCCACCAGCCCCTCCAGAAGAGTCCTATGTGCCCACGGTCAAGACCTAAATGACAAAGAAGGGCAGACAATGAAAACCAGTTAAAAGTAACACCTGGATGTAACTATGGAAAACCAGAGGAGCTTAAAAATGGGGCTGAGGAAGAAGAAAAAAACAGAATGAGAGAGAGAGCACCGTGCTGTCGGCCTAAGCTCAGACGCAGGCTCGCCAAGCACGCCACACGTTTGCCAAAGAAGCGTGAGGACAGAGAGAGGCACCCATTCTGTGAAAATGGTCCTTGCTGGGGAGCAGGAGAATGGAGAAAGGAACATGGAAGAAAGGAAGCTAAGGACCGAACGGACAAACAGAAACGTGAATGAGTGAGTAGAGACAGGAGCACCTTGGACCGGGGGCGGACAGTGCGGCCCAGAGTGTGATCTCGAGGGTGCTCGGTGTGGACCGAGTGTGATCTCGAGGGTCTCAACTGCCCCTCAATTTTAAAATAAAGAATGGGCCAAAGAATAGCAAATGCCCTGCAGCGCTCGCTCGGTGGCAGGCTGCTCACTCTTTCCAATGGCCCTGTGGACTGGCTGGGGAACCGAGGCCTGAGAGCCTGCTCTGTAGCTGATCCTCTCAGGAACCTGGGCTCTGGGTGGGCTGGGCTGGACTGTCACTGGGCCGCGCGTGGGAGCCTGTTGGGCCCCAGCCTCCTGCTCTGCGAGTGGGAGTCGTGTGCCTGGCGGAGTCTCGTGGCTGCCTGCAGGTCTAGTCTGGGGCTCTGCCCTCAGCTGCCCCAGTTCTGGGTGCTGTCTATCCTGATGGCTAGGTACCTTCTTTGGGTTGTTCTTCTCCACCTCGCCATCCCGGTCCGCATCCACATCCAGGGAGATCTCTGGGGAGGAGAGACATGGGTGAGTTGCTGAGAGACCTGTGGGACTGGAATGCCACTTACCCAGGCGCTTGGTCACTGGAGACGGGGCACTTGCTGTGCTCATCTTCTCTGAGCCCCTGGCTAATGTCCACACTACCAGGGAACCTCAGCAGACACTGTGTAGACTGGCAGCTTACATCCTTGGAGGTGCTGCCAGACAGGTCAGGGTCCCCCTACCTCATTCTTAGGGGCTGGGGACTGATCCTCACTGAACAAATTGGGAGCCTTAGTTCAGAAAGGTGGAGTCACATGCCCAGGGGCACACGGGAGGTGGTAGCAGAGCTGATGTCTGCATTGCATTGGTCTGACTTGGTCATGATTTGAAAAGGTACCAGCACAGGGTCCCCTGTCTTTCCCTGTCCATCTGGGCGTGTGTGTGCACATGTGTATCTGTCTGTACACATGTCCTCCTCCCCAAGAATTCCCAGAAGTCTAGATCCCACCAACAAGGACCGAGGGTTTTCCTCTGGGTGAGGAATCATGTTTTCAACTCCTCTTGATCTGAGGGTGCCTGTGATCAGGGCTCCTGCTAGATGATCCAGGGCAGTGTCCCTGCTTATCCTTTCTCTCAGAGAAGGGAATTTTGTCACCCCTGGGCCTGCCATGGACATAGGCCTTGTGGAGACTGTGGGGCAGTGAAAAAGGTTAGCTTTAGACAAAGTGTTGGTTTGGACCGTGGTTCTCTGCTCATGAGCTGTGTGACTTTGGGCAGATCAGACAACCTCTCTGAGCTCCATTTTCCTCACTTATATCACAGAGCCCTTTCCTGTTACAGTGGTTGCAGTAATTGCAATGGTAGGCACTACCGACCTTTGAGCCAGATAATTAATTCTGCATTGTGAGGACTTTCCTGTGCATCGTAGGATGCCTAGCAGCATCTGGGCTTCTATCTACTAGATGTCAACAACATCTCTAAGTTGTGACAATCAAAAATGCCTCCAGATGTTGTCAAATGGGTTTGGAAGGAATTACTAGAGTTAAGAGACTGATGGGCACTGCTGGGTGGCATGGAGAGTGTCACCCAGAGGGAGATGTGCTGGATCCAGGTCCCACAGCTGCCCAAGGAGGCCTGCGCATGCCGAGAGTGACTTGGACTGGGGTGGGAGCTGGGTGGGGATGAATGAGCTCCTGGTCAGTCCCCGTGGCAGGCTCACCCTCTCCCTGGGTGGGGTGGGTGTGAGGAGGGTCCTGGCATAGGAGGGGCGCAGGCGTCACCCTTTCCTTGGTGGCCCAGCCCAACTCTGTCCACGGATCACACCCAAGTCCTCCCTTTGCCCACAGCCTCCTGACTCCAAATGTGGCCATCCTGGGGTAGAAAGAGGCAGGAAGGCGGGGGCAGGGAGGTCCCTGAAGAGGCACCCTGTGGTGTCCTTAAAGCCTCCTGGGAGGCTTCAAGGTGCTGCTTCTCCACTCCTGGCCCTGTGGCATGATGCCATGGCCCCGGGCACCTGGCCAGGCACTGGCCACCTGTGCACAGACCTGCTCTGAAGGAACCTCCAGTCCCGGTAAGGAAATGTCGCTGGACCCATTTCACAGGAGAGAAAGCCCTGGATCCGAGAATCCCCTGCCAACAAGCTGGCCTGATAATCCCGGATGCTGGTGCAAGATAAGGACGCCAGGGGACAGGGGCACCAGCAGCTCCTCAAGAGGCGGAGGCTCTGGCTCCCAGGCCTGCATGCACTTTCCCACCGCCCAGCTCCTCTCGCCTGGGCACCCATGGCAGACTGCTTTCCACCGCGCTCTCCTCTGAGTCGCTCCGGGAAAAGAGCGAAAGAAAACCGAGGCACCTAGCAGGGTGCAGGGCCGGGCTCCTCACTCAGGCCTCCACCTCCAGGTCTCTGCTCTTTCCTGTTCTTGCCACTGATCTAGGCTGACTTCTGACTGACTTCTGGCTGACCCAGAAGGCTGACCTCCTACCTGGGCTGTTTCCAAAAGCCAAGCCCACCTTCCAAGACCCAATGCTTGTCAGACGTGGTGGCACAAGCCTGTCATCCCAGCATCTGAGGAGGCTGAGACAGGAGGATCGCAAGTTCAAAGCCAGCCTCAGCAATGGAGAGGCACTAAGCAACTCAGTGAGACCCTGTCTCTACATAAAACACAAAATAGGGCTGGGGATGTGGCTCAGTGGTCGAGTGCAATCCCTGGTACCAAAACAAACAAACAAACAAACAGGAAAAAAAACCCTAATGCTTGCTCCCCTGAAGGTCACAGCTGGAGAAAGACGTACATCCCCCACCTGGCAGCCCGGTGGTCTTTGTTTCTAAGCTGAAAGGTAACATGGAAGCTCTTTGTAATGTCCACTGAAACAGTGGCTTGTAGGGGAGGGATTAGGAAGTGCTTTATATTGCCTTACTGCAGTATGAATTTCTTAACTTTAAAATTTTATCAATTTAGCCAGGCACAGTGGTGCACACCTGTAATCTCAGTAACATGGGAGGCTGAGGCAAGAGGATTGCAAGTTTGAGGCCAGCCTTAGCAACTTAGTAATACCCTCAGCAACTTAGCGAGACTCTGTCTCAAAACAAGCAAAAAAAAAAAGGGCTGAGGATGTGGCTCAGTGGTAAAGCCCCTGGATTCAATCTCCAATACCAAAAACCAAAACTAAACAAAAATCAAGCAAACAAACAAAAAATTTTCAATGTAACATTTGTACCATGTGCAAAAAAAAAAATCAAAATCAAATAAAATAGTACTAAATGGTTTCTGAAGAAAAACACCAGTTTCCTGTCTAGCTCCTTATCTTCCTGGTACAAAATAAAATGCTTCTTGCTATTTCCTGCTTTATTAAATTGAGACAGCTTTGCTGCCTTCTTGTTACGAAATTCGGGCATTTCATAATTGGGCCCCTCATGCCCCACCTCCCATGATGCTTCTCGATTTCTCTCTTGGGATCTGAGACCTGTCCCTAGAGCTAACTGCAATGGCCTCCTCTGGCCTTCGCCCTCCCTCTGAGGTCCCCCAAGTGGCAAGCTATCCCTTGGGACTGCTCCCCTGCCAGGCTACCCTATATCTGATTTAACCCAGTTTCGGGGGGCCAAGGCCTGCGGGGACAGCAAACAGGGCTGGCATGACCTGCCAAGAGCTCTGCCTTCCCTGGGGGAGGAGGGGAGGACACCTGTTCCAGGGACTCTCGGCTCCAGACATTTTCCAGAGGCTCAGATTCCTACCTCAGCTCCTCTGAATAGCTCCGAGGGGTCAGGTGGCGCCTGGGTGTGGGGCAGATTAACGGGAAATGTCACTAGGATTGGGTGGAAGGCAGTATACCCTGAGAATGGAGACGCGAGGCCTCAGCTGTGTTCTGGCCGGCTGCTAGCCCCATGGACAGTGGCAGGGTGCTGGCCTTCGTGCCTCGGAGCCACCTGGGATGCGGTGGGGAGCAAGTCAGCCAACGCCGGTGCCGGTCAAGGGGCCTGATGAGCACCTGAAGTGGTGGACACCAGTTCCTGAGGCCCGGGTACTTGTGCGGCTCTCACTGCCAGGGCCTGGCAACAACCCCCTCCCCATGCTTCTCCCCTCTTGCTTAACCCTCAACAGGAAGTCTTTGCAAATCAGCTCTAATCAGAGTCCTGAAGGTCCTCAGGAATTAATTTCCACTCTATAGCTTGGAAAAAGTGAGGCCAAGAGGAGCTGGGCTACTCATCAAGGTCACACAGCATGTCCTTGCAGGACTGGAACTAAATCAGGGCCTGATTTGGCCAAGGCCACCATATATTTGTTCCCAATTCCCAGGGAGATGGTGGGACAGTAAGTTTCATCTTCACCAGGCAGAGTCAGTGTGGGCACCCCAAGGAAGGGAGGCGGACAGGACATCGGCTGAGCACCTGCTCTGGGCCCTTGGCACTGGCACAGGGCCCTGGCACACGCCACTCTGTGACTCCTTGGAAGCACTGTGCAAGAATGCTCGGTGCATCCCATCTTGCAGATGAGGAGACTGAGGTTGGGATGGTGGTGTGGCTGGCCTGAGGTCTCAGTGTGGTCTCAGGGTGTCTCTGCCTCCCAGGCACTGGCCCTATTGATTGCTCAGGATGTGGGGTTCAAGGGCTCCTGGGGTACATGCCTGAGGAAGAGAAGGCCTGGGGTCTGGGAACACAGGCCTGGGGTCTGGGATCAGTGCTTCCCAAGGGAAGCCAGTCGCAGTTTCTTCCAGGTCCCCTGGTGGATCAGGAAGCACAAATTCAGAGGGGGATTTCATAAAGCTCGATTTTTACAATGTAAATGGCCTTGCCTTTTCTTCTGAGAGGACGCTCTGCCCCCTTTCCAGGTGTTGCCATGACAGTGGGAGTGGATGGCACATTGTTACATTAATGTCTTTTTGGGGTCATGCATCAAAGCTGTCAACCTCCTCATATTTCTTAGGGGCGCACAGCGGGACATTTCACTGGCCCATGGAACCTAAGTATCTGGAAGTTATGGCAGTTAAGTGCACAAGTGTTGAGCGAACGCAGAAGCTCGGGACCCTGAACGTGCGCGTGGCCGTGGGGCTCCCTCTGAGCACCAGCCTTTGTCTTCTGAAGAAGAAAAGCCTGTCCTGCCTCTGGTTGCGCCTGTCTTCATCATGATGGCACAGGCAGCCCCAGGGATCACCTTCATGTGACGGGTCTCTGGCCCCTGCCCATCTTGCCATCGTCCTCAGGTGTCCCTTTCCCTGTGGGATTTGGTTTCCTGAGGACAGTCATCCGAGACGGCCTGGGGGCTGTGTCTGCATGCGGGATGCACTCACGTGCCAGGGCGCAGCACAACCAGGGAATCTTTGGTTTCATTTCCCAAGGCCCCCTGAGGTCACCCCGAACCAAGTCCCCACGCCCGGGCTGGGCACCCCTTGGATGCAGAAAGAGCAACGGGCTGACCAGCGGCTGTGGAGCCTGTTTCTGCACAGAGGGGGCTGGAGGGGCTGCAGGGGTTGGGGGGAGGTTCCAAAACTCCAAAACTTCAAGGACGTGACATACCCAAGTGACTTAAGTCACACCAGCCACTTTCTAGGTGTGTGACCCCAGGCAACCTTTTGTTAGTTTTACCTTTCCTGAGCCTTGATTTTCTCATCTGCAAAACAGGGACAGTAATAACTTCTGTCCCTGGAGTCACTGTAAGGCTAGATGGAGGGCCAGCAGGGCACTTGCCCAACATGCACAAGATTTTAGATTTGATCCCCAGGACCGCAAAAAGAAGAAAGGAAAGAGAATAGTTTACAATCACGGGAGTAAAATATCTAGTACTGGAGCTAAAGCTTAGTAGATACCCGGCGCTTCTCAGGCTCTGCTCCCTCCTCCTTCTAAAGGCGACTGGCAGTTCTAGACCCAAGGCTGTATCCCTGTGCCCCCAGGACTGGGTTTGGGGAGGACAAGGACAGCAGGAAGCTATTTTCCAGGCTGCCAGAGAGAGCTGTGGGAGGGAGGGTCTCTCCTTTCTCCTGTGTGGCCCACAGAACCTAGAAAGGGGACCCCAATGTTGGGTGCCTCCTGGCAGACCAAGGCACGCCTCTTCCTGTCGGCAGCCCCTGGCATCAGGGCAGCAGGCCAGGGCAGGTGCGGTGCCCTCCCCAGTCCTCGCTCTTCAGAGGAGGCTGTGGCTGCCAGGTCTTGTAAGAGCACGATGCCAAGGAGCAGGGTGTCGGGGCAGGCCTGGGGACAGCAGCCAGAGACCCCAGCCTCACTGACTCACCGATGGCTGTGAGGAAGAGCCCAGCCTGGTCGATGGGGATGTTCCCCTCCTCGTCATAGTAGTTGACAGTGACCTGGGGGGAGGGGCACACAGGGTAGAGAGGAGGGCAGAGACCACAGGTTACAAGCAGGAAAGCCCTAGGGAGCCTCTGTCTCCGCCTCAGCCCACCAAGTCCTCCCTCTCCAAACACCCTCCTCCAGGAAGCACGCCTGAGTTGTTCAGTGCCTCTCCCAGGCGATGGAACTAGACCAGGAAGTCTCCTCAGAGTGCAGCCAGGATGCCATCTGCTCACCTGTGTGTACCCTGTTACCTGCGGAGTCCCCTCACCTGCCCTGTTGTGCCTCCAGCTCCCACTAAGCTCACGGGGCAGGGGGGCATGGCCTGAGATGGTTTTCTTTGGGGATGCCCAGTGTCATCATGGCATATGGTAAAGTGGAAATGAGGGAAACCAGAGAGTAGACTCCCTGAGTGCTCAGCACCCCATTTCCAGACAGTGAGACCCAGGATACTGTGGCTGTAGCTTCCATTAGCTCTGCGGGTCTGAGCATCTGTCACCCAGCAGCCCATGCTCTACCCTCTGTGACACTGTTGCTCCAGGTCTAACAGGGTGCTGCCCAATACAACGGCCACCAGCTGCTGAGCACTTGCAATGTGACCAGTGAACTCAGGTGCGCTGTAGGTGCAGGTTTGGTATGGGAAAAGAATATAAGCCATCTCGTTGATTTTTTAATATTCATGACATATCAAGATTTTTTTTTTTTTTTTCGTACTGGGGATTGAACCCAGGGACACTTAACCGTTGAGCCACACCTCCAGCCCTTTTTAAATATTTTATCTAGAGACAGGGTCTCGCTGAGTTGCTGAGGCTGGCTTTGAAACTGAGCTCCTCCTGCCTCAGCCTCCGGAGCTGCTGGGGTTACAGGAGTGCGCCACTGTGCCCAGCGTCAAAACGATATTTCGATATGTGGGCCTAAACAAAATCCATTCTGAAAGTCGATTTCACTTTCGCTTTTTTGCCTTTTGGATGTGGCCCCCCAGGAGCTGACAGGACACGTGGGCTGGGGTTCCGTGTCTCTGGGCCAGGCTTGTCCAGCCTGCCCTCTGCGCATGCCCCTGGCCCCGCACATACCTTATCATTGCTGGCCTCAGTGCTGGCCTTGCTCATGGTGAGCCGCAGCGTGGTGCTGGGCGACAGGGCCCAGCGTTGCTTGCCGTTGGTGGCCACCTCCTCAGCCTCCCCGTTACGGACCACCTCCACCCGCACGTCCTCTGAGTGCTTCAGGCTGAAGGTTTGGGCCTCGGCTGGGGCTGCACTGCAGGGAGAGAGGACTGAGGGTCAGGGTCTGGAGACCTGCAAATAATTGTTTTTTTGGGGGTACCAAGGATTGAACCCAGAGGTGCTTGACCACTGAGCCACATCCCAGCCCTTTTAATTTTTATCTTGAGACAGGATCTCACTAAATTGCTTAGGACCTTGCTAAGTTGCTGAGGCTGGCCTTGAACTCATGATCCTCCTGCCTGAGACTCCTGAGTTGATGGGATTACAAGCATGTGCCATGTGTTACAAACCCAGCAGGACCTGAACTCTTTTCTTTTAATGTTTTTGTAGGTGTAGATAGACAACATGTCTTTGTTAATTTTTATGTGGTGCTGAGGATCGAACCCAGTGCCTCACACATGCTAGGCAAGCGCTCTGCCACTGAGCTACAGCCCCAGGCCCAGGACCTGAACGCTTGAGGAAGATCTCAGAGCTGTGCTGTGCTTTGGGAGCACGTGGTACTACAGGAGGATGTTGAGACCCAGAGGGAGGAATTTGCTCCACAGATTTGGGCCTAGGACCCTATCTCCCTGTGTCTGTCACTGAGTTCTCACAGGGAGGGAGCCCAGAACCCGGGTTCCAAATGGGCAGGATGGGGTGGCCTGGAATTCTCCTCCTGCTGACCATCATCCCTTGAGGTTCAGGGGTTGTTGTCCATTGAGAAGGAAATGATTCTAGCATTCTTGGAAAGTCATCAAGACTTGAGGAGGAACCAACTGTTTGGTCTGGCTGTTATGGACTGAGTGTTTATGACCCCCTCCCCACCAAGGCCACACGAGGGTACGGTCACAGGTGGCCTGTGAGCAGGGAAGAAGGAAGGCCCTCTCCATTTCACAGCCAGGCTGGCAGCCTGACTTCACACTCCAGAACTGTGAGAAAGGGAGTGTGTTTGTGAGCTGCCCGTCCACAGTGCGGGGTTCTGGCAGCCTGAGCTGATAAGATGCTGGCTTAAGGGAGGTGACGGGGAGGACAGGGAGCCGGGGAGGCAGGAGGTTTTGCTCAACCCAGTGCCTGGTCCGAAGATTCTTAAAGGCCAAAGAGGGCTCAGAGGGATCTAGGTGGGATTCTCAGGGGGTTTGTGACTAATTTGGAGTGGGAGGGCCTCGTGCATCTGCTCTTTGGGGACCTGTGCCCTGGGTTCCAGGGTTCATGACTCTGGCTGGGCCTCAGGACCATCGGGAGAGCTGTTTGATCTTCAGGCATTTTTCCTTCTTAACACTGCAGACTTGTCGATCCCATCTCTGGGGCATCTGGCTGGCATCGCTGGGGTGAGGTGAGGCAGCTGGCAGAGCCCGGGTTGGAATGAGAGGCCCAGGCAGGGTGTCTTAGAGTCCAGTGGCAGCTGCCCCTGAACGTCGCCCGGCTGCAGACGTTCAGGTCCTAGATGGGGTGGCCTGTGAGTGTGCATTCTCGCCTATTTCCAGGACTGTGGGTGCTGCTGGCCCAGGGGCCACATGGAGAACCCCGAGCTGGTGCTGAATGCCCTGTCATGAGAGCCCTGGGGAGCTGCGGCTGTGAGCAGGAGCCTGTGGAGGCCGCTAGGCAACGTCTCTCTGACCCAGGCCACGGTCGGGGCCAGGGGTGTGGTGTAGTGGTGGAGCACTTGCCTGGCATGCGAGCCCCTGGGTTCAGTCCGCAGCAGAGCAGAAACCAAACAAATCCACAAAACAAAGACCCCGAAACAACAGAACAAGGCCACCATCTGCAGGGGCTCCTACAAAGACCCCTGGTCTTGGGCATGGAAGGAGCCAGTGAGAGAGGCTCAGGCAGCCTGTCCCCAGCAATGGCAGGGGTGGTCAAGGACCCGCCAAGCCGTTGTTTCTGATCTCTGCTTTCTTCTAAAGTCGCAGCCTGCCAGGGGGGCACTGGATGGACGAGAAGCTGGATGCTTGTTGGCTGTAACCAGCTGCCCTCCATCAGCTTCTGTCATCAGGAGGGGCACAGAGGCCAGGCAAAGGCCCTGGAATGGGGATGCATTTGCAGAAGATCTTGTTTGGGTCCAGTTTTGTCGTGGACTTGCTGAGGGGGTCTGGAGTGTGTCCCTTCCCCTTCTGAGTGTCTGTCAGCCCACCCGTAAGACACGCGATGATCTCCACGCCATCTCTCACAGGAGAGCTGATGCCTTTCCCTCCTGGTATTGCCAGGCTGGCACATGGTCCTGCTCTCCTTTGGTCCACAGGCCCCCTGGGGGCAGGGTCCTGGCTCCTCCAGCCCCATCCTTCAGAGCCTAGCCACAGCTGGCCATGTCACTGGTACCCAGCTAAGAGAGTGGAACTGAGCAGGCTAAGGGAGAGCCTTTCCCGGGGAGGCATAGACACCCCGAGGCACAGAGGACGGAGGGGCAGTGTGGAGGACGCTAAAGTGTATTAAACACTCTCTTCCTACTGTACCTGATAAAGCCTTGCCGTGTATGGAATGATACAAAATCTCCACTTAAAATAAAGCTATTAAGAAAAATGTGAGCTATTTTGAAGAAAATATGGAGCTAACAGTGCCACAGATGGAATATGGTTTTGGCAAAAAGTCGTGGGTCTGGGACACCTCCCTCCAGTGCAGATCCCAGCTTTGTGCATCAGCTTGCTGGGTGGCCTTCTGAAAGCGGCTTTCCCTCTCTGTGTCACTGAGTATCAAATGGGAGGACAGAACCCCGAGTCAGAGGGGCAGACCCTGACAGAGGGGTGGGCAGGGAGGTTCTGGTGAGGATGGGCCTCTGCGGAATCCCTGCCCCACCTTTACCCAGAGCCACTGTTATTTCATCTGCATACAATTCTATTTTTAAAATGAGGCTTTCCAAGTTCACGAGAGAGGATGGTCTCTTGGGACTCTGCTGCCTTTATTCTTCTGGGCCAGTGAGAAACCGGAGCAGGTCCCGGAGGGTCCAGAGGGTTAACACCGGCCCACATCAGAGCCCCAGAGCCCCACCCCCTCCTCGGGCCCAGCACCAGCCAGGCTGGGAGCTGAGCAAACAGCTATTCTTGGAGAAGTCCTGCAGAAGTGACAAAGGCACCTTTGTCCCCTGTGGATCCTGTTGGCTGCGTCCCTCTCCAGGAAGATCCTCTTAGAATCCCCCGCAGAAACTCGAGACCCAGAGAGGCAGGAGCTTTGGGCAGCTCCAGAGACCCTACCCAAAGGCTGCAGGGAGAGGAGTGCAGCTGGGAGCAGCTAGGACGCCCCTTTTGCTTATTGCAAAGAGACCTGAGAGAGAGTGGGCGGAAGGACAGGCTGCCAGTCCCTGGAGCCAGGCCTGCATCATCCCAGCCCCTGGGACGGCTGTGCTCAGCACGTACTTTGGGAGACAATGAATGAATGAATCTGGCCCTCTTGGCTTGCCAGGCGGCTCCTTAAACAGAAGTCAGCTCACTCGCTTGGACTACGCAGCAGCTGCGTGTTGCCCACCCGGGCTCTGCAGCCTGGTGCTCATCAGGTGGCGTCCAGCCCCCGTGCCTCAGCTTGACTCTCCAGACTCATTTCTGAAACCCACCCCCATTCCCGCCATCGTTGGATCTCACCCTCCCCTGACTTCTCTGCCTGGCCAATGTCCATCTCTCTTTGAAGACACAGCTCAATCTATTGTGCCCTTGTGTATTTTCCCTTGGGGCAGCTGGCTCCTTGAAAGGAGGAGACTGTTCTAATTTTGTTTCAGCATCTGGCCTGAACCAGGCACCAGTGCATCTATATGTCTGCTGTAGGAAGGGCTGGGGCAGGAGGGCTTGCTCATGTGGCCACTCGTTCACTTAACATGTATTTATTGAAAACTTACTATGTGCCAGGCACAGCTCTAAGTGCTGAGGGTAGACGTGTTGAAAAAGATAATGTGTTTTCTGGGCACATGGCATCTATATTCCAGTGGATGAGAAAGACTTTCGGTAGATCACAGTCAACAGGGATGACATGAGGCCCTGGTTTGGGGCTCAAGGAGGGGTTCCTTGAAGAAGTGGCATTTGAGTTAGGGTCTACACTTCATATTCCAAAGAACTGAATGTACATGACCTTCACCTGTGGGGTCTGTTTAAAGGTGGATTGCTGGGTCCACCTCCTGTGTTTCTGATTCATCAGGTCTGGCAAGGGGCCTGAAAACTGAATTTCTAATAAGCTGCCTAGTGATTTCCAAGCAACAAGAGCAGCTTGGGCGATGGCCCACGGCAGACGCTGGCCTGGCATGTTCGAGAAACTGCAAGAAGGGAGCGTGAATGGATTAGCGGGCAAGGTGGAGACTACAGGGAGGGAGACTCCTAGATGGGGCGGACGCTTGGGGAATCTGGGGGGAGGCAAGCATCACAGAAAATGGGTCTGGAGAGTCAAGTTGAGGCACAGTGGCTAAATGCCACTGGAGTCCAGGGGAGTCACTGGAAGGTTCTAAGCAGGGGAGGCCTGATCATTTGCGCACTGTAGCAGCTCACCCAGGGGATGGGCTTCAGAGGAGCAATACTGGAAATGGAGGAAGCAGCGGGCAGGTGACTGCAGTGGACACCTGGGCACGTCATGAGGTTGGCTTGAGACTGGATGGTGGCCATGGAAATGGAGACACGGTCAGGTGGTTGGTGTCAAACAAAAGGACATCTGCCCAGCCCCTCAAGGGCTGTGTGTCCTCTGGAGAGTGGCCCAGCTTCTCTGGTCTTTGCTCAGTCAGTGGGGCAGGTCACTGGCTTGGCCTTGCAGTGCCGGGGAGGCTCACCCAGTCCCAGACTTGACAGCATGGGACGCCTGCTCCTAGCTGGCACCTGGCACCCTCCACTTGTCCATCTGGCCTGGGCCTTGTTAACACCAGCCGGGGCTCATCTCCACAGTGACCCCAGCTCCTGGCAGCCTGGGTGTGACATCCTGCCCTCGGGTCTTTGGAAGTGTTGGAAGGGGGAGTCCTGGGTGCCAGCCTAGCATGTGACCCATGGCGAGCACCCTCGAGGATAGAGAAGGGAGGGAGGCAAGGTCTCCATTCAGGCCTCACACCTGGTGCTCTGCATGGTGGTGGCTGGAGCCTTGAGGGTGGGCAGCTGCCCTGGGCAGGGATTAGCAGAGGCCAAGCATGATGTCTGTCTCCAGCCAGCCTCCTCCTCCACCCGGCAACCTCAGCAGCCCTTCTTCCTAGGCACTGGTGCCTCCAGCTGCCCAGGGCCTCTCCTTGGCAATGAAACAATTTCCTCTATGGTTACTCCCTTCCTCAGAAGCCTTCACCGACTCACTGCTACCTACTGATCAAAGTTCAACACCTGAGCAATGCCTTCGAGGCCCTCGTTCAAGTTTATTGACCCTCTAGTCTTATATTCTGGGTCACTTTCCTGCCAGGCACACTTGCTCCCATGGAGCATGTCCTTGGTCTCACTCTGGACCCATCCATCTTTTAATACCCAGCTGAGCTGTCACCTTTTCCAAGAGGTCTTCCCTGACCCCATCAGCCAGGATTTCCTCCCCTCTCTTTGCTGGTGCTTCAAACAACACTAGCAAGTGTCCAGCACCTTCCCGGCGAGTGTTAGGAGCACTTTGAGAGCAAGAACCACATCTTACCATGATTTGTTTTAATATTATAATAAGCCCAATACGAATGCATAATAACTACGTACTGAGTATCTATGGTGTACCAGGCACTGGACCAAGCCCTCGTACGGTCCATCCTTTGGATAATCCCATGAGGCCAGTACCAAGGCCATCCAGTTTTACAGATGAGCACACGGAGGCCCACGGGGACAAGCACTTACTCCAAATAAATCCCGGGGCCAGTAATGGCACTGTGTGAGGTGAACTTCAGCCCCCTGAGATCTAGGCCTGGCTGCTCCCTCCTGCGGGGAATCCACAGGTTAGAGGCCCAGGTGGAGGGCAGTGGGGGTGGGGCTGTGCCTGGCTCAGCAGGACCAAACGAAAGGTCTTAGGAGTCTCCAGAGCCCCTACTTATTAAGTAGGTGGGAGTCAGAGATGTAGGCAGGGACAACCAAGGCCGTCCCCCTGTCCTAGGCGCTTAAGTGAATGACTAAAAAGCAAAATCGGGCCTCTCAAAGCCCCTGGGCACAGGATCTGGCATGGCCGGGTAGAAGAGGGTGGCCTCTTGAAACTTCTCCCCACAAATTTAATTCAGTTGTGGCTGGCTAGCGAGGGGTGAGCTCCTGCCACCAGGATCCCATTCCAGCTCAGGGCCTTATGGGCAGCAGAGAGAGCGCTCAGGGTCCCCAGCTCTGCAGGGGACTGCAGGCTTGCAGGCGGGATGACAGGCTCTCCCACCCCAGGCACTGGCCAGAAACTGAGCCCCGGAGTGCCTCCTGGCAGGGCCTCCAGTGTAGGGTTGAGAGCTCTGGGTGTCGTTCTAATTTATGGGGCCACCTGACCTGGCCAGATTCCTCCCTCCGTCATTCTCTCAGGAGCAGGAGCAAGCGCTGCCCAGCCAAGCTCGGCCCCGTGCCCTTGACCTTCCACAGGCCCTAGTGTCTGTCCCTGGAGATGGGGGGCGGGGAGCTCAGCCCCATGATAGGCTGGTCCACATGCACCAATGGCCACATCCAGCCATTCATCCCCTCAACCCAGAGCGCTTCACTGGCTCAGGAGAAGATGAGCAAGGGGGAGGCGTCCCAGGAAGGCAGCGCAGCCAGGGGCCTGGCCCCTGCCTCCACCGCTGGCCAGCTGGTCATCTTGGACAGGCACTGTTTACTTTCCCCAGATGCAAAAGCAGGGGGCAATAACTGTTCCTAAACGCATGCCAGTTGAGGCTTTTTTTTTTTTTTTTTTGCATTACTACAAATAAATAAATAAATAAACAAACCTGGGGCCCTGTACATACAGGGCAAGATGCTAAGCTGCACCAACCCTGAAGGCATATAAATTAAAATACACTGAGATAGTGTGCAAAGTGTTAAGAAAGCTTCTAGGTGCATAACAAGTGTTCAATAAATATGAGTTAGTAAGTAAATAATAAGATTTACAAAGAAAACCAAAAAGGACGAGTTAGAGTAGCTGGGACTCAGGGTGGGGCATGGTGACCTGGGGGTGGTCCATGAAAGCTGTGTGGAAGAGTTGGTTGAGCTAAGCCTTGACTGACTTATATCAGGCTTGGAGAAGTTCAGGGGCTAGTGTTCCAGGCAGTAGGAATAACAGGTGCAAAGGTCCTGAGGTGAGAACGAGCTTGGTGAATTCAGGCCTAACAGCATCCACAAAGCCAGCGTGGCCAGAATGGAGGGTGTGCCTGGATGTGGCAGGTAGGATTGGTGAAGCAGGGCCTGGCACACTGGGCAGGGGAGCCCATAGCACTCCAGGCCTTCGTTGCTACAAATTGAATCTCAGATTCTCCTGCCCTTAGACCTAATGATCCCCCCCTTTTTTTTTGGAGCTGGGGAGGAACCCAGGGCCTGGCGTGTGCTAGGCGAGGCTCTGCAACTGAGCCACATCCCAGCTCTTTGTTTTTATTTTGAGACAGGGTCTTGCTAAGTTGCCTAGGCTGCCATGCCCCTGCCTCAGTCTCCTGAGTCGCTGGGATCACAGGCGTGGGCCACCGCAGTCTGTCTAATGATACTTTTATTTATTTATTTATTTTTTAATATTTTTTTTTTTTTAGCTGTAGATGGACATAATGTCTTTATTTTATTGCTGTGTATGTGGTGCTGAGGATCGAACCCAGGGCCTCACGCATGCAAGGCGAGCGCTCTACCGCTGAGCTACAATCCCAGCCCTAATGATACTTTTAAAAACAAATAAAAAATAAAAACAAATAAGGCCCCAGCACACACACTAACCAAGAGACAGAGAAGGTCGGAGAGGAAGTCGGGAAGAATTTAAATTCTGCAGGCTCTTCCCCAAGGCAGGATGCTTGTGTGTTGGTCCCCGTTTGCCCAGCCCTGGCCTAGGAACTCCTGCCCTGACGCCTCGCCCTGTCTCCTGCCAGGCAGTGATGGACACTTGGCCCTACCAAGGGGGAATGGCTGGGCAGTCTCCGCCTTGGGGAGAATGAGGAAGGGGCGGAGACCCATCCCGCCTGCCACCTCACAGGCTCATCGGAGGCAGGCTGTGCGGCAGAGGCAGGGGACGATTGTTAATGGCTTGTCTTCCTCTTAAAGCTCTCCTGCTGGCCTTAAGGTATGGATGCTGGTCTCTCTCCAGCAGACAGAAGAGGGGACACCTGCTTTATCAGCAATCCTGACTTCTCTAGGTCAAAAACCAAGGAAGGGACAGGAGAAGCCAAGGTCTGTGGGTCAGTGGGAGGACCAGCAGAGGGTGACTACCCTGCTACTGTCCCCAAGGCTGCCTTCTCTTCAGTCCTTCCTGACTCCTAGGTGTCCACATCTCCAGTGCTCACAGAGGTGGCTGGGAACACAACACTCTGTGCCCCTCTCCAACTTCGCCCCAATCAGATGGGACCTCAGCTAGCCCCACTGAAGTGGTGGCTGCCAGCTACAGGGATCATGGGGGAGACTGGGCAAGGGGTCCTTGTGCTAGATCTACGCTGGTGATAGCAGAAGGAAACAGCAAATATCTTTAATGACTACAAGGTACATTCTCTAGAAAAAAATCCTACTTCTTTTTTTTGTGCCTCTACTGGTAGCTTGCTGGAGATTAGCAGTCAGAATGTGGCTGAGGCCAGGTGTGGTGGTGCATGCCTATAATCCCTGACATGGGAGGCTGAGGCAGGAGGATTGTAAGTTTGAGGCCAGCCTCAGCAAACTAATAAGATGCTGTCTCAAAAAAAAAAAAAAAAAAAAGAAGGGTTGGGGATATAGCTTAGTGGTAGAGCATCGCTGGGTTCAATTCCCAGTACTAAATAAATAAATAAAAATCAAAATAAATAAGTAAAATGACTGGGTCATGGCAAATATTCCTGGAGGGAGAGAAGAGTGGCCTAGAGCAAGCCTTCCCACGGTGGCCTGTGTGCAGCCAAGGGGCTGGCCGGTCAACCCCATGACCATGTTTACGGCCTCTACTGGGTAAAAGGTCCTTCCTTGTGTTCTCTGATTGACACTCAGTTGGGTGAATGGAAGCTCAGAAAGGGAAGGCAATTTGTTCAAGGTCACGCCACCACGGACAGGCGCCTAGTTCTGCTTCTTAGGGCTACCCTGCCAGCTTCCCGTCTCCAAGAGTGGCCTTCGCTCAGTACCACTTGCACCCGCGGGGAGGTGGGTGGGGCTAATGCTGACTGGCAGGGCAGTTCCTGCCAGGACCAGGGGCTGTTGAGGAAGGGGAGGGAAGAGGCTGCTTCTATGAGGCCAGAAAGGGAGTCCAGAGCCCATGGGAAAGGGGCGGCTGAGGCCTGGTCAGGAAGCTGCTCCTACCTAACTGGGCCTGGCTTCCACCAGGTTAGCTGCCTGAGATCTACTTGGAGGCCCTGGGGGCACCACTTGGGGGCTTGGGCCAGCACCCTCGTCTGGCTGGGAGGACTTGGTGGGAAGTGGAGGGGCCAATGCAGATGGGCAAAGTCTCCCGGGCAGGAGGCTCACGGCCACGGGGGAAGGTGGAAGGGACACGGGTTGACAGGGTCACCCAGGTCAGCCTGCTGGTTGTGGCAGCGTCACACAGCATGGAGTGCAGGATAAGAGCGTGAATTCTGAGTCAGACAGGCAAGGCCCTGAGTCCCATGTCACTGGGCAGATGACTTCATCTCTCTGAGCCTCACTTTCCTCATCTAAAAAATGAGACAATCAAAGAACAACCTCTAAGATCCTCGGCTGGTTGAAAGAGATGATGCGGTTGGTTCCTTAGTGCGGGATCTCCTGTCACTGCGGGTATCAGACACCACAGCGGTGTGACAGTCCAGCCTCAGGCTTGACAGAAGGCACCCTTCAGCTAGACCTGTGACTCTCAGCTGGCAGTGATTTTGCTCCCCTGCCAGGAGACTGCTGGCATTGACTGGAGACACTTTGGGTGTCACAACGAGGAGATTGCTATTGGCCTCTGGAGAATACAGGCCAGAGATGTCACTAAGTACCCTACAATGTGCAGGACAGCCCCCTGGACAGAGGCTTGTTCAGCCCCCAAGACAACAGGGCTGAACTGAGAAACCAGCGCCCGAGTGGTGCTGTCCAGGGCAGTGGCCTCCGGCACACGTGGCTATTGAAGGCTTGCAATGCGACTAGTCCACACTGGGAAGTGCTGTCAGCTACACCCACGCTGCACTTCAGAAACAGCAAGAAAGGACGTAAATTATCTCATTAGCAACCTGTATACGGATGATACATTGAAATGATAATATTTGGTTATATTGGATTAAATAAAATATATTATGAAAATCAATTGTGCCTGCTTATTTGAACTTTAAAAAAAGGTTGACTATGAGTACATTTACAGTGACATCTGTGGCCTGTGTCCATTTCTTTTGGATGGTGCTGGTCTAGATTGCAAGGCCTCTCTTGGTGGTGGGGGAACCCCAGGTGCAGTTGGGGGGTGTGGGTCTTTGTGGCTGTGGATGGTGTCTTGAGGAAGGACAAAGAGTATTGTCACATCTCTGTTCCCTGCCAGAGGGAGATGAGTTGGCACCTGCTCCCCTCCTGGCCTCTCCCAGGCTGGGTCTCTCTGCCAGGACAAGCGAGGGCAGGGGGCTCTACTTTGCTCCCCAGCCCCCACCGGAGGCACCACGTCTTTCAGGCAGCACCCAAAGTGCCCCAGCAAACAAACAGGCGGGTATGGTGACAGCTGAGGCTTAGAGACCTGAGCACCCTGGCTCCCAGCCCATTCCCTGGCAGTGCCCGGTGCTGAGCTGGTGGTGGAGGAGGGCCCCAGCACTGGTGCCTGGACCACACTCTACTGTGTTATGACCCTCAGAGATCCCAGCCCACCTCTGAGATTTACACAAGGGACAACTGAGGCCCAGGCCCAGGCAAAGCAGAAGGTGGGGCTGAGGCCAGAGGAGGAGGAGTGGAGAGGGGCCCTGGGCATGTGCCTGCTGTGGAGATGGCAGGGGACTGGTTGAGCAGGTGGGCAGGGCTCCCGGGGCCAGAGGAACTGAAGGAGAGAATGGGCTGGGAGGTATGTGGGAGACACACAGGTGGATTTTTTTGTTTTTTGTTTTGATTCCAAGGATTGAACCCAGGGGTGTTTTACCACTGAGCCACATCCCCAGCCCTTTATATTTTTTATTTTGAGGCAGGGTCTTGCCAAGTTGCTTAGGGCCTAAGTTGCTAAGGCTGGCTTTGAACTTGTGATCCTCTTGCTTGAGCCTCCTCAGCCACTGGGATTATAGGCTTGTACCACTGCCCCCGCCCCAGGTGGGATTTGCCTAGGGGAAGCAGAGACTAGGGGACCCACCCAGGTCATCCGCAGGGTCCACCTCCAGGTCCTGCATGTGGGTTCTTCTCAGAACAACATCCCCAACCCCGCCTGCCATGGGGAACATTTCAGATTTTTGGAAGAGGGCTGAGATGAAACCCAGCATGACCCCGCAGGGGCTTGCCCCACATTCCCAAGGCCCCATCCTGCACACTAGGGGACATGAACATTGGCCTTGGCCATTTTCTTGGAACTGTGGGTAGTGGAAGGGCCACACATCCTGTGGCCTCAGAAATCCTCCACTCCACCAAGCTATGCACAGAAAGATGGGGAGGGAACAGGATCCAGAATCTGGGGAGCTTTCTGCAGACTCCACCTGTGCACCCTGAGTCTCAGGCATTTGGCAGGTGGAATGTGGTATCTCCCTGAACTCAAGGTGAAATCAGGGAAGGCATCTGGGGACATGGCGATTGTGGCCAGGACTTGGGGACAGGCAAGCACCGGCAGCCCCCAGAGGGTGAAATCAGAGCCTGAACAACCCCCAGGACCAGATTCCTCCCCAAGGCAGCTCCCCTCTGGTCCTGCCCCACCCGCGCAGACATCCAGGAGGTTCTGCGGAGTTGAGAGTGGGAGGCTGGGCTGGGGTGCGCTGAGTCAGGAGGGGCTGAGTGGAAGTGAGAGGCGTGTGGGTGGTGAATCCGAGGGGGTGCTGAGGTCCCCGGGGAAGGAGACGGCCAGTGGGGAGACCGCGATGACGGGAGGCGCTGAGGCTGGGGCAGGGTGTGTGGGAAGGCCTCGCTCAGGATTGCCGCGTAGTGGACACAGGGTTTGGTGGTGGGCAGGTTTCAGGGCGAGGTTCTGAGGATGTCTGGAGGGTTCACGTCGAGGGGCAACCGAGGCAGGAGTCAGCCTGTCCGCGTCCCAGGGTCCGGGAGGGTCCCCGCGGCTCTCGGAGGGGGTCTCGGAGCCGGCAGGGCCCGACTCACCTGTAGACGTCGGTCCAGAGCTGCGTGCCCAGCACGTACACCGCCTCCACCCGGCTCCCGTACTGCAGCCGCACGGTTCGCTCGTGCAGCATCTTCCCGGCTCGCAGTGTCCCGCTTTGTCCCCGCGCGCGCAGTCTGGGGCCGCCCCGAGCACCTGTTGCAGGTAAGCCTGCTGCAGCCGGCTGCGTCCCCGCGGTCCCGCGAGCAGCCTTATTCTGCCGCCGGTGGGCGGGGCGTGGGCGGGGCGGCCTGCCGGGCTCCTCTGGCAGTGGATCGGAGGCCCGTCCGTCAAGCGTGGCCCCGCCTTCCCCAGCTCGCCCCGCCCCCGCCACGGTCCAAGTTGTCAATTTCTTTCTGTCCAAGTTTGGTCGGGGTGCTCTGTGTGCATGTGTGGTGCTGGGGATCGAACCCAGGGCCTTGTGCACGCGAGGCACGCACTGTGTCAGCTGAGCCATGTCGCAGCCCGGTTGGGGCCCTCTCATTCTTCAGGTCCGGTCTTCCCTCCAGCACCCCGCCCCCCAACCTAGCGGGGAAGAAAACGCAACCGTGGAGCTGCCAAGCGACGAGGGGGCAGGCGCTGGCGCGAACACAGATGGGGTGCCCTCACCTGGGCTCGGACCCAGGCAGGCGTCTCAGAGGACGGGATGCCTGAGCCCTCTTAAAGGAGTCGTTTGCAAACTCCAGGGGAGGAGGGGGAGTCGCCAGCGCAGAGCCCGGAGCCGCGGTGCCACCCGAGCGCACCTCCCTGCCCCCAGCAGATCGTTTTCGTGGGGAGCTGGGTGGGAGTGAAGGGCTGGCAGCTGACCGGGACCGGAATGCCAAGCCAGGGCATCAGTGGGCGAGAGCTTGGAACAGCTTCCTTGGGAGGAGTACAGTAGGTCATTCGGTCACTCAGCTGCCCCTGGCTGTCCCTGGCACTCCTGGCGAGCAGGCTGAGCTGCGGAGGGGGAATGAGGACCCTGGCTGGGGGAGCGTGAGAGGGCTGGAGAAGAGGAGATTGATCTGACTAGTGTTTATGGGCTGAGATTTGGGTGGCACCTGGTGACTGAGAGGATGTGCCAGTTGAGAGACAGGGAGGGGGCGAGGATTAGGGCCCCCGGCTCTGTCCTGGGCCACTGAGGGAAGGGATGTCATTGTAGAGGTCAATCTGTGTCCTTGGAGGCTGAGTTGCAGGGTGATGGCTAGTGGAGGACTTAAACAACCCTACCCCATTCCAGGCACTGTCCCTCTGACTCAAGCCAGGGGCTGTTCAAAGGATTCAGCCACGTGTGAGCAGGTGGTCTTTCCTGGGGCGAGCGCAGAAACTGGAGGGCGGGTGGGCAGAGGCTGTGATAGGGAGGAGGTGCAGTGAGGGATGTGTGTTTGGGAGGGGGGTGGGCTGGTGGGGGCACGGGAGTCCCGGGAAGGGATGCGCCTGGACAAGAGGAGCTAGGGTCAGAAGCACCCCCAGAGTAGGTATACCCAGTCTTTTGATCCCAACCTTCCCCCCAAGGAGGCCCAAATTAGGCAGTGGTGAAGAATCCAGCTCCTGGGCAGCTGGGCTTTGGGAGGAGTGTGGGTGGGGAAAGGGAGGGCTTAAGTCCTGGCCAGGGGTTCTTCACCCCCGAAGGGAAAGCAGCTGATTGCCCCCCGATGGCCCTGAGTGCATCCTCCCACCAGGAGGCAGGTTGTGGGTGGCATCTGCCAAAGTGGGAAAAACTGACTTCCAGGCCATGCCGAGAGTCTGGGCACCCCTCTGCAGGGAGTTCCTTCTGAGCCCTTCCTGTGTGTGGCAGATACCAAACATTCCTATCATTGAACCCACAGGGAAACTGAGGCACAGACTCAGCGGAGGACACTGTGGTCTCCCCACCGAGTGAGGCCCAGGTGGGTCATGACAGGATCAGGAGGGATAACATCAGGCTAGAGGCCGTGATGACCAGCAGAGCAGAAATAACAGTGGGTGCTCATTGCGTCCTTTCTGGGGGCCGAGCTGTTCCCAGCGGCACCTTTCATGTATCAGAATAGAGCATCATACCCCGCAGCAGCCTTGGACTTTGCCAGAAGAAACAGATGCAGAAAGGGCAAAAAATTATACTGTGTCACTCAGCTCCGGAGAGTAGCAGAGCAGGATGGGAACTTGGGGTCAGGGGGCTGCAGACACCAGCAAGGCGGGACAGGGCAGAGGCTCTTGTGTAGATTGTGGCCATTTGCTCTTCCATTCCGAGCCCCATTTTCCCATCTGTGAAATAACTCTCAGCATGATGCAGGGAGGCTATTAAATGAGATGCGAATAGACAGAAAACATGTCAGAGCCCAGCATGAGGCAAGTGCTCGGGAAATGAGTCCCCTCCCCTTAAGTAATCCAGCCCCCTTCTGGCCACCCACAGGCAGGGTTCCTGCCCTGGCTCTGGCTTACCACATTGGGCCAGTGCCTGGTTGATGGGTCAGGAGTTTCCTGGTGCCTAAGGGTTTAAAATAGCTGAAGTGGCCACAGCTGTCAGTGGATTCGGGGCCGGAGGTCTCAGGCATCACGGCTGCACCCACCACTCCCCGGAGTCCGGAAAAGCCTCCAGGCATCTCACAGTGTTTTTTGGGGAGTGCCAGCAAAGGGGACTTAGCTGAGGCCAGACCTCTACTTCCCCCAACTCACACCCTGGCCGAGAGCAAGGCCAGAGCGCCTGCGCGGGGAGGGGGCTTTTCTGCACCGTTTCCTGCTATGACCCTTTACTGGAGTTCTGTCTGTGCCAGGCCTGGGGGAGCCTGGCCGGAGGTGACTCAAACCTCCATGGGCCTGCTGGAGGAGCCCACGGCACACCAAGGTCGTTGTATGTGCAAGAGCCTAAAAAGAAAGAAATACACAAGCAATACCTTGCCACTGCAGAAAAAAAAAATTATAATCACCCAGGACCTGGCCCCAGAGATCACTGAGAACATCTGTGAGTCTGATCTTGCTCGCCTGAGGATAGTGTGTGGCTGCTGGTGACCACACGTACTGAGCCCTGAGGCTGTGCCGGGAGCCATTCTGACAGTTTCCCATATCTTAGTCATTTAATCCTGAGGTGGGCACTGTTATTATCCTCGATTTACACGGAGGCGCCTGGCAGAGAGGAGAAAGGCCTTTGGACTTAGGAGACCTGGGTTCAGGTCTGGCCCTGCTCCTCACTAGCTGGAGACTTCTCTGGACCTCTGTTTTTTCCTCTGCCAAGAACACACTGGCAGTACTCGGCCTCCATGATTATAGAAAATAATATGACGACGCACTGTGATCCACTCAGCGTATCAGGGTCTGGCACAGAGCCAGGTCTCAATAGCTGGTAGTTATTTTCTGTGCATGTAGACATGTTTCAAGCTTTTGTGAAAGGGGTTTCTGACTACCCATGTTATTTTATAAATCGCTCTAAAGTGTGCAGTGTGAGAGGTGGCCTCTCTGGGGCTAGGATCCAGAGCCTCGTGAGTCGCACGAAGGCTTTTGGGCTTTATCTTTTTTTTTTTTTAATTTAATTTAATTTATTTATTTAATATTTTGTTTAGTTGTAGATGAACACAATATCTTTATTTATTTATTTTTATGTGGTGCTGAGGATCGAACCCAGTGCCTCCCGTATGGGAGGACCATGGCTACTTTGCTGGTGTTCAGCTCTCCTGGCTGAGCCTGCCCTACAGGCAAGCACCTGAAGAGAGGAATTCTCAAGTCCTGGCAGGTCAGTGACCAAAGGAGACATAAGGAAACCGTGGAGAGGAATTGGAGACGTGGAGGCCACCAGGTGGCGCCAGACCCCCATCTTAGAAGCGGGAGTCGGTCCAGGGTGTTTTCACCAGAGGTGGTCCCAGCCAGACGCTCAGCACCTTCCTCTAGCTCTGGGGACTCTTTCCCTTGAATGTTGGGTTGGAATTCAGGGACTCCATTCGTGTAAAGCTGGTGGCAAGTTCCTAAGAGTGGGACCTTCCTGCCTGGAAAGAGGGGCAGATCAGGCTCTGGAAATATGCTCAGAGAGAAGCAGTGACCTGACTAAGGTCACATAGCCCTTTGGTAGCACAGGCTGGTCTGGTGTCCTTCATCTGTTAGGCCATCCTGGTACCTTTGTGACTTTGTCCTGCGAGCTTGTTGGCTTGTTTTAATAAGCATCTAATAAACCAGCACTAAGCACCAGTCAGGCACTGGGCTGGCCAGGAGGAGGGACACGGGACAACAGGCACACGTGGGTGTGCAGGGAAGGTGCTGTGATACTCCTGCTAGACACATGAGGGGGCTGAATCTCGTCTCTAGAATCCTTCTGTCTATATTTACATCCCAGCCCTGCTACCTGCTGGCTTGCACGATCTGTCTTACTGGAGTCTTGGTTTTTTCACCTGCAAAGTGGGACCTAACCTTCTAGGTTGCTGTGAAGTTTAAATAAAGGGCCAGGCACGTAGAAAGTGCTTGATGCCCTTGCCTGTGGCTTTGAAGGTCACTCCCCAAGACCTCTGGTGGCCAGTGTTCCAGCCCAGAGGTTGGCTAAACTCTGTGGAGAAAAGGCAGGCGCCGTGGTTTAGCATGGGTTCCCCTGGAAGCAGATCTTGAGGCTGGAATTCAGCAGAAGCTGTTCATTGGTAAGCAATCTGGGAACAGCATGGGAAGGGAGGTACCCCGAGCTAGGGAGACAATAAATGGGGCGATTGAGGCAATTGGCTGCTGTGGGCACCTGGAGTGTGGTCCCTTTGGGGGTCTCTGGGAGACTGTGGAACATGACCCTCAGAATTATCAAAGCCAAGTGGTGAGGGAGCTGGGGCATTTGTCCTCCAGGGGTCGGGGACCCAGGGCTGCGCCTGGCCAGGGGTTCCGCAGCACTCTTGGTCTGCGCCTCCAGGTACGGTAGCCCTCAGGCAAGGATGCAGATGTGGCTGGGCTTGGGCTTAGCGTAAGGTGTGCACAGAGGAGGAAGTGTGACCTCCAGCCACGGAGAAAAAGGACAGCTTCATGGAAGAGGTGGCCTTTGACACACAGCTGCAGGATGGGTGGGAGTTCCCCAGGAGGGGTGGGGAGGCAGAGCGTAGCTAAGGAAGGGCTGTGGACGCTCAGGGGCATGACGATTTGTCACCAGCTGAAACTACCTCACGTAGGCAAATAAATACAAGACCTCCAGTTACACTTGAATTTCAGGCAACAGCTAGTAATTCCCCAGGTCCTGAATACTACATGGGAGCATAAAAAATCACTGAGAGTTTATCTAAATTCACATTTTAACTGGGCGTCCCGTGGTTATGTGGCAGCCTTACTTATTTGCGTCCATGATGGTCCCTTGGCATCCTCCCATCTACCCTGTGATCCTGCGTGGGTTCAGCCTGTCTCTGACTTGCTTATCGTATTCCTGGTGTCCAGGGAGGGGCCCAGGACTCTGGACTTGGATCTGGTTTTGAATGCTACCTGCTGGCTGGGTTGCCTTGAACAAGTTACCTAACCTTTCTGGGCTTCCATTTTTCTTTTTAAAATCTGTAACATGGTATTCAACCCCAGGGCAGCAAAAGCCCTGATGGTTTAAGTATGGGACTTCACTTCACAACTGAGGTCATTCTGCTGATCCCCACCTAAAGATCGAGGGTGAGGGAAGTGGCCGGTTCCTTGTTGCTGCCTGCCATGGTCTGAGAGCGCTCCTCTCACCTTCAGGAACGGACTGGTGTTTATCCTGGTTTACAACGCCACCTTTCTCATTTGAGGGGTATTCCCACTTACAAGGGTTACAGC